>JAYJLX010054698.1:0-10717 GCA_036873525.1 Chalinula nematifera | reverse complement strand
TTGTCAAATTTCATTTGTTTTAAATGAAGTGAATATACATGCATATCCGCGAGGGTTCAGCACTTTAGTGCTTTCATTAATATATAATTATTATTTTTTAAAGTACACAAATTATTTTTCTTGTATAGATTTCTCTACCTAAGATAGTCACTGAAAGACAATGTCACTCCATGAGCTGCTACAGTATGTCAGATCACTGTAAATGGCTGATTGTATCTGGTGGATATGGAATTTCTTGTCCAAACAGATTAATGATTGTTGAGTTAGGTAATAATGACATACTGTAATTTGGGATATTTTCATACTGGTTTTATTTTCCTACAAGGCATGATGTACGAAAATAAAACACAATGAAAATTGTTTATACAATATAGAGCCTGTATAAACAGATCTCATTGGAAAATTAAACAACAAGAAATTTTTACAAGTGAAAATTTTTACAGGTGAAAATTTCCCAAATTACGGTATACACACAGTGTGTATTGAAGGAAGCATGAATTACTGTATTGTAACTTTGTAAGCATATCTTTTTAGCATTGTATTGTAGTCACTTTCTAATAGTTACAATAATCATGTGTATGATCGATGTTCTGTAGTATTCTCCCCTATTGATGATAACTGGACAGTAACTAATGTACTGAATGAGGAAGATAATTATGAAGAACACAACTAACTATATTAAACTAGTATCAGATCGTCTCAGTTTATCAAGTTAGTTAAATAATATTAAAAATTTTCAATGTATTATATCATCCAGATCCCAGACATGAGACTGCTGACTTGTCTTCAGAAATTACAGCTGATTGTCAAACCCTCGATCGATGGGATTTTGGGGTTAAAATAGATGTTGATGACCCCGGCACTTCATCCTCGGGTAGCTGTGTTGCTAATATCAATATTTTCACCAATGCTGAATCATTCGCATTACCCAAAGAGTATGATCCAGTCAGTGCAGTTTACAGTATTTCCCTCAGTGATCCGTCTGCCCGAATAACGACCATCAGAATACAGCATTGTGTGTCTGATTCTGGACAGTTGGATAAGTTGAGTTTCATGCATAAATCATTGGACCCGCCCACATCAGGTCAATGGGTGGAGGTACCAGGAGGAACATACAGTAAAGAATATGGGGAAATATCACCCCCGGCACAGGACAGCCAGAGCGTGCGTTCAGCTCTATGGTGTATAGTTGGGTGTATTAAAAAAAGTACGTTGATAGCCAGGAAAGTTTATAATATTTAACTTCTCTTATTTCTACTTATATTGTAATAATAGTGTTTAAAAGAGCATCTGGTCAATACAAGGGGATGGTTCTCTATGTTTTGAAGTCTCCACGGATGCCCTTCGTCTGGTTGATGCAACTCCTTGTTACAAAACAGGAGATGAAGAATATCCTGTCTTTGAAGCGAGTTAGCTATAGTTTAATTAATAATAATATATATGCTTGAATGATTAATTGTGTACAGTGGAACCTCCGAATAAAGGACACTCTGGGACCTTATACAAATTAAAGTGCTTTATTCTTTGTTGAGAGGTTTATTGTACTATGTCCTTGTCTCGGAGTGTCCACTATCAGAGGTTGTACTGTATCAATATTGAATTATATTACAATTATTTTTATAGTATGTTGAGAAAAAGCATGGACATCAAAGAAGGACAGAGGATCTCGACTTTACTTTTTCATTTAAAATATCTGACAAGCCAAAGTTGCTTGCTTTACCAAACAGCACCGAAACCGTTCAAAGAAGCTTTAAGTGTGACAATGGATGGGAAATAGCTGTGGATGTACACGATTTCATGCTTATGTTGTCACATCATGTGACAAAATAAGCATGAAATCTCGGATCCGAAGATGAAAGGTTTCCATGGAAACCACACCTTTGAAACTGTTAACACCCCCGCATGGGGTGTCATATTTAAACATGCGAAATGACACCCTGAGGTGTCACAGCACACCTTTTTTTTAACAGTGTACCTTTGAGCAACAGCCTGTTATTGAATTGAAGGGAATTGACTGTAGTGTGAAACACATACGAGTCAATCCACCAGTTGAAGCAGGTGATATATCTGTCTATACATTACTATTGGACTAACTATATTTTTAACTATTTTACAGCGGTTGAATTTGAAAGAGTCTATAAGAACCTTCGGTCTCAAATAAGTGATTCCTGTATGTTAAATCATATGTAATTATATGGTATATAATGTTGTATAATTGTTTGTATAGTTGGTGATGTCCCTACCCTTAGTGCTGCTGTGTATCATTTACTGAGTCCGTTCTCAGTAGAGTGGAGTACCATTGGAGCTGAGTTAGGGGTATCGTACAATGATCGTGAGATATTGTATCATATGACATGACCAGGAGGGATGATAGTAAACTGGAGTTTATTGTTATTTATAAATGGATTGAATCCGAGTGTACTCCAGTTACGTGGGACAACTTGAGTGAAATATTAGAGAGACTGGACTATAGCGAGATCGTTAACACGATTGAAAGTTAGTGATGGACTTGTGTATTTGGTATTTATGGATTTGAGCATGCGTTACATATTCTAAAGCTATATTGAGTATTCTCATCACCCAGCAGCTGCCATTAACACAGTTTTCACGCAATTTTGTAAAATTTATTGACATCGAAGTGATTAAGCTATATGACGGTACTTTAAACTGCATGAGGATAGCATCTTTTTGCTTTATAATTGTAAAAGTTATCATTATTACAAATTTTTTTCACTATAATATACACATATGTACGTATCGTCATACGTTTGAACATAACACTTGAACATAGCACTTTATACGTACAAGGGCTTGTGTAATGTATATACTAGCTTCTGATCGTTATACGTAAGGAAGAAATGAGATGGGAATTGGTATAGTGTTTATATGGTATTTGATGTTATTTTGTATTCAATAGACCAACTTCATGAAGATGGCTCTGCTGTGTCTAGTACTCCAGTAGCCATGAGGTTACTCCTGTAGCAAGAACAAGTGAAGGGTGAAGGGGAAGACTCAAGTAATGCATCGCTTCATACCGTATATGCAACACGCACACACCACTAATGATAGGTTAACTATATAGTGGTTTAACTATTATAGTGATTTTTTTACCTCTGTATACATTCTTACCACTCAAGATGGGTAGCATGTTAATGATATTCATAATGTGTTAATGGTATTCATAACTTTGTGCATAACCTCTCAGTATAATAGGTGTTGGCAGACGACAGTTGTTTCATTTTATATTTGTACCAATTTATTTCGTTAACTGATATAGCTAGTGAACTGAGGGCAGCTAAACTAGTCACACAAAGCACAGCCGAGTCTATCCAACATGCTGTTACTACTGGAGGATCATCATCAGAACTGGATCAGAGTCTGTATGCACTGTTGAAGGAGATAGAGGCATTCCTTGAAGTCTCAAAGGGAAACAGTGTTCTACAAAAAAAGCAGGATGGTTGAGTTTTATGACATTCTGAAAAAGCCGGAAAACCAGGCACTGACATTTGTAGTGTCTGAAAAACTGAATTAATATTGAATGAGTTAGGTGAGGTTAAATATATAGTATTATATAGCTTGTTTTTAATGAGTTTATGTTGTCTTTTCTATAGTAATTCTGTTTTTATTCAGAATGGGGAAGAATTATTCAATACTGAATTTTATGACTTATAATTAATAAATTCAGTATGTGACCAATTTAATGCTTTCAGACAAAATAGTTTATTTACGATCAATTTTTTTTTTCGCATTGCAGCATGTATTATTGGTTTATTTACCAGCTATCATGTCATTGTCAATGTATATAAGGGTGTGGCTATGTGAGTTACATATACATAGTCTGGTGTAACCGCCCACTTTTACTTGCAGAAAGTGGTCTGGGGACACACGTGGGCCAAAATGGTTCTGCTGCATGGAATGTTAATTATAAGGCAACATGTGTATGCTTGCTGATCACGTGCCTGTTGAAATAAAAAAGTGGGTGGTTACACCAGACTATTACATAGGCATAACTGTCATAAGTTTAAAGTATAAGAACCATTGCCCAGCCCCAGAAGGGCATGTTACGCTAGCTGGCAATGCTCACTCATCCCACGTGGCTCTTTTTTTTTCTTCTTTTTCTTTTCTTTTCTTTTTTTTTTTTTTTTTTTTTTTTTTTTTTGTTACATCTTTGTGGTTTTTAAAATGGTTGATGTATCTCAGTGGCGAGCTGTTATATCGGACAATGGAATAACCGGTGTTCTACCTGTCGTGTATCTACTAATACATGTACAGTCAGGAGGAGTAATGTATCTGGTAGTACTAAACTGAGGAGGGGAGGGTCCCACTGTATCCATGATTATACCGTTACTAGTATTGGCGGGGTTACTACCTGGTTATGTCAGGAGATGTGGAACTGAACCCCGGACCATGGCCAGGTATAATAATTTACATAGATCTAGGAGTATAGACTCTGTATCAGTGCATGATGGCTGATCCATTATACTAGTCTCACGTAGCCAGATCCACCCTAACAAGGAAAGGGGTCTGATCTACTGAGTATTGTGGTTTTGTTCTTCAATTACCCACATTCCTGTAGTGCAAAGGTTGATCATCCATAGTTAAGCATGGATGGCTTGACCTTTGCACCACAGGAATGCGGGTGATTGAAGAACTACACCACAACACTCAGTAGACCAGACCCTTCAAGTTTCCCATTAGGTTGGGTCTGGCTATGCGAGACTAATGCTGCAGCATGTTGTACTGACTGTGTGTTGTTACGTTCATGAAGTTCAGTGTTATGTAGTGGTTCCATCCAGAACTACGATGTTCTTTTATTGATACAGATGTTACACAACAAGCTGTTTGTGATCTGCTAGTGAGTAAAGCCTTTAAATGGAATGAAATAGGCCAAGCGTTGAATGTTCCTGATGAATTTCAGAGAGGGCTTCAACAATTACAAGAAGACACTTATAAACTGGAGGATGTGATTAATAAGTGGATCCAATCCCATTGTTCTGAGGTATCTTGGGATCACTTGATTACAGTATTACGAGATACATTGGATATGACTGCAGTAGCAAAAAAAGTCCAAGACTTTCTCAGTCAAGGTATGGCCGGCATAGCCTAAGCTGTGGGTGTGGTTATACCGTCATTTGAAGCCATATTGGCATTCATATAAATGGTACTTCAGGTGATGATGAGCTTAAATTAATTGTATTTTAACTTTACTATAGCTCAAGCAATTGACGAACAGCTACCAAATGCTAAACGTTTCAAATCATCTATACCTCCAGAATTAGGTCATAATGCTACAGTGTCTTTAGCAGTACATCATCATGAGGTCCACGGTTTATTCAGCAGCCCATCGCCAACGGAAAGTTAACAGTATGGTCGTAGTTTAAGTGGGTCTACTTCATTACCAAGGGAATTATATAGACATGTACATACCAGTGAACAGCCCTCTATACCACCGAAACACCCATCTCTATTAACAGCGTCTTGTGCATCTGTTTCATTACCGCCCACTCAGATGGTACAACAAATTAGTAGTTATGATCAAAAACAGCTGCATCATTTCGATAGCTATCATTATTATAAACAGACAATGATTGGATTATACAAGAGAAAATCAGCACCCTCTTATTCTAAAAAACCCTCACCTTTTTTGAAATATCTTAATTTACTTGTCCAACCCAAGAAGGGTGAGAGTACCAATAAAAAAGCCTCTATGCAACATAAAATGATAGGTGATACAAAGATGTTGAAGGAGTCCAGCAAAAAGCGTTCGATTGAAATAGATGATATTTGCACAACAGACGACAGTTCACGTCCCTGTTTGGTACTATAGGTGATCCAGGAGTTGGGAAAACAACTTTAGCTTGGGAGTTCTGTGTAAGGTGGGCTGAAGGATCTCTACTGCAGCAATGGAAAATCGTTAAGTTTATCCAAATGAGGGCTAAGGAAGTGAGAGAAGCCAAACAGTCGAATCATTACTTGATCCTTACAATGAGTATCCTGAATTTTGTAAGTACATGCATACAAGCCAAGGTGAAGGAATGTTGCTGATATTTGGTGGTTTTGATGAATTATCACACGAACAGCTAAACGAGTCATCTGTATTCATGTGATTTTTAGAAGGTAAAACACTTAGTAAAGCGTCCATTATTGTTACCATACAGCCGTCCATCAGCTGTACAATTGATTCCCGAGATGTTTATGAATAATTTAGATCAATTTATCGAAGTTATTGGGTTTATGAAAAAAGACATAATACAGTACATTGAATGTAAATTTGAAGATGATAAAGACGTATTGAAAGCCTTCAATGATTATATTACATCACACGAATTTATATTCACTTTAATGTATGTCCCTCTTCACTGTGCTTTAGTTACAGAACTGTATGCAGAATATCAGAGGGAAAAAATGGAATTTGAGCCGAAAACGCTTACCCAGCTTTATACCTGTTTCATTCATTGTTTGATTCAGAGAAATACTGGATTGAGAGTACGTGCTATCAATGAACTTCCGATAAATTTAAAGAATTGGCTAGGATTGCAGCTGAAGGGATTGTAAAACAGGAATATGTGTTTGATATTGGAATAGATGATGAATTTGGCATGCTCCAAAGAGTAGATACTTCTATCAAATGTGGTACTGTCCAATCCGTTTCATGCAGTTTCTTACACTTGACTCTCCAAGAGTATCTTGCTGCCTATATCACTGGTCTAATGCACCACCATTGGAACTGTTGCTGGGTTGTTCAAAGCAAATGGGGCTTTACCCATTGAAAGATATTTTTCAGACTGGCCGAAAAGCAAAGTCCATTCATTGGCCAGCACTATACATTTCTACAGTGGCCTAACTGGAATCATGAAAACACCATTAGAAGAAGAAATCACTAAACACCATAAATTGGTTGATGCAGCTCAGCGGAATTCAAAGGAATTTAATTTTTTTTGTTTATTATTTGAAAGCCAAAATGTAGTTCTGGTATCATTGGTATTCCCTCAGGATAGTGTCATGACCTCTAAAATTAAAACTGGTAAAGAAGCGTATGTAATAGGGTATTGTATAGCAAGAGCTAGCTCCAGAGTCAGTGAAATGGGAAATAACAATGAAGAAAAGTGGATTTATTAAGAACTTGGTTGACGGAATCAAACATGCTGAGTTAAAAAACTGTAAAGGAAGTTTTATTCATCGGTTGGAGGTATTAGAAGAATCAGCAGATTGTTTAGTTTTTCAATATTTCGATTACATTGAACAAATCAGTGCATTTGTGAAAGATTTGTGTTTAACATATAAATCAGAATTAATATAATGAGTGAAGGAAGTGCTGATAGTTGCAACTGGTCATTCAACTTGATGAGATTTAGTTATGAAAGAAAATTCTTCACGAGGAATAGAGACATATTTAGCGCCTTAGCATGTTTTAAAACCACACTGAGAATGGTCACACTGTCTCCATGTGAAGACATGATGAAAATAAGTAGCATGATTGATGATGAAGGTAGCATTTGCATCAACACTAGTGATGAACAATACTCATTCAGAATTAATGTTTCCCCTTCATCTATACCACAAAATTACTCTGGCTTAATTCCATATGCTGCATGTTGTTCGAAACTATAACCTACCAATGTTATTGATGATATTGTACCTGGATTCGGCTTCGGGTTTTTGAACCATGGATATAAATTGTATTGGGATCATTCCATGCAAAACAGTCCACATCAATCGTCTATTTTAGAATATATTTTTGGATCAGTCTACAGTCGTATTATGACTGTGAATCCTCAAGAAATTTGTCATGCTAAAAAAAGTGGTGTTATTTTACTTGATACCAATCATCAATATTTGCTTGATGATAATTTTTCCTTTTATTTTTATAACACTGAATTGAAGAAAAGGGCAGAATTGAGGATCAATACTAGAGCTATAAATAAAGATGATGGCATCATGATGGTTGTTAATGAGGGCAATGCAGAATTGTTGATATAGATATTTTAACTATAAGGTTGGTGATAAATTACATTCATTAATGCTTATTGGTGAAAGCAGTGAGCTAACTCAAATGGCCCAGTCACTTGAAGACTTTGACATCCACATGGAGCACATAAAGACAATTAACATTGCAATAATAAATAGTGATTACAGTAGTAGTACCATGTGTTTATTGAAATCACCAAAGTATGGTATCATGCAATTTCTTAAACGTAAAGTTACACTTGATTATTTGGATAAACATCTGCTTAAAGAGTCAGAATACCGTTTGCTTTGTAGTGAATTGATCAGTTTATCTATTAATGTTATTGAAGCGGATCCACAACTAATTGATATTATTGAAAGATTATTTGGTAGTACAACTGCGTTGAAAGAATTAAAGATAACTAGTAAGTATAAACATTCGGTATCCAAGTCATACTTTAGATAAATTTGGTAAAGTATTTTATGACATTATGAAGAACAACCCAATAAAAGTAGTTGAGATAAATAGCTTTGATGAAGATGAATTCAAGTTTATATATGAAGGATTAATGAATCTCACCATATTAGAGGTATTGATTGTACGAGGTAGTTACAGCAGTACAGCACTATAGATGAATTATTGAAAGTGATAAAGTGATATCATATTTGGCAGAAAACAAAACACCAACTCACAGTGTGGTTTTTGATCGGTGCAGTGGTTTTAACAGTAGTACTCAATACCAGAAACTTTTTGATATATGTAGCAGAGCTGAAAATATTAAAAATATATATACATGAATATAGAACAAGTGTAATAAAGGAAGTATAGGACTGAATGTCAATAATTGTAGGGTATTATTCGCTTGTAAGTATCCTATTGCTGATGATATAGCATGGCTAAATGGTGTTAACAGTGAGGATTCATCTCAAGTCACTATTATTGATTCATATATCAGTGTAAGTACTAAGTAATCTGCTGAATTGACTCGTGAATGATATTATTTTTTATTATTGTAGTTGACAAAGTAGTTCAAGAGCATCGGATTGCTTTGAACTAGGTCACAAACATCATTTGATGTACTCAACACTGCTGATGAATGTGTCGAGTCACTGTGAGGATATGCTCTAAAGTGCAGCGTACATAACCGAATAATACAGGTAATACCCTATATTGTTAAACTGGACATTATAGATGGGACCCTGTAGTATTATATAGATGCCTAATTTAATTAATTATATAGCCATGCATTTCAAGAAATATACTTTAAGAATTTTATACTTAACAATTATTATAAGTATTAATCATGAATAATGTAATGTCAGTTTTTTCAGCTGGTGTTTTCTCTTTGTTGCAAAGTGTAGGACAAATTGTTGTAGATCATGTCCTGTAATAAAAATTAATTATGGTAAATTAATGTTATATTAAATGATAATAAGTCAGTTAAGTTGATAAACTATATTCTACTAGCATTATTGTAATAATTACATGTACATTGTAGATTAATGTTTGTAATTTATTACGCAGCCAGACTGAATCAATATTATCATATAATTACCTTAAACTCCTGTATACTGCACCCTCCTGCTGTTCCTCTGTGGTTAATGTCAGGTCGTTAATGAAGGATAGACAGGTGATAAGGGAATCTCTGGTATCTTCTGTACGGTTCTTAATGAAAATAATCATTAGCTTTCAACCACAGTATTTGAGAAAACAACAAGGATTTGCTCCGCCTTTTAAAGTCTGAGATTTCCTGTAGTGAGTCTCTGGAGGCATGCAGTGATCAGGGTTGTGTAGAGTGTGGTTAGAATGCTCTGACTAGCAAGGGAGCGAGGGTCGCTGGTCATGTACAGCATTATATGGATTACAGACAAAGAGGGAGGGTATACCAGCTGTATATAATGGGAGAATATAAGTAAAATCATGCTGGCATTATGCCATATATACCCTATACAATACACTATATAGTATATGTGTATATACAATGAGCCCCTGTCAGGTCCAACACCAGTAACATAATATAAAGGTAATCTGAATGGGGTATAGCTTATTGATTGCTTACCAGTAGTTCATTTGATTCGATTATAGCTCTGAATGCACTCACAGCCAAAGAGTGTCTGGAATAATAAAGGAAATTATATAACCATATCATATAGCAGCAACAGCACCTACACAAGTATCATAATTATATTGAATAATGTATTATATATATACCATAGTAGTGACGTACTTCAAAGGAGCTGCAAGGTGTTTACAATGGGTAAATACTCGTGGGCACGACCACAGGTTAGGCACAGTTGGATATACGTTGGTGGGGTAGGATATAAGGCTCACGCGGTGCTATGAATATACGTTCGCAGACAAATTTATTAAACCTGCACGTGGATTGCATGGCTCCACCCATTTAAGTAAACATAGAAGTAAGTCACACTACTATATAGGTATATATTGTTTAAACTATGGCTAGGTAGGGCTATATGAGATTTATCAGACCCTCGCCCTTGGTTTGGGTGTTTCTGGTTGCATGTACACATGCATGTCTAATTACTTATGTCAAAACAATTGGCAAATAAAGTTTTGTAATTTAAAACCAATTATCTGTGAATTAATAGCATGAGTAGAGAACATGTACAAGACTTAACACATTATTGGGGCGAGCCTGAGCGAGCCCCACACTAGTCGAAAGCGTACGTAGGTACGTACGTACGTACGTACGTACGTCCGTGGGTCGACCAAATTACGGGAATACATTGTTTATTTTTAGTAAACTCT
>JAYJLX010054687.1:0-10718 GCA_036873525.1 Chalinula nematifera | reverse complement strand
ACCACGCCTCACGTTTTTAATTATAACTGGAATTCAATTTTTGCGACAGAGATCAGGTTTTCTCAGAGCAGGTCACAAATTGATAAAAACAATGAACATTTCAAAAAAAAATTTCTTTTTTGTATTCTTTATAGGAATTGATGAAGGTTACCTGTTCGGTTTTAATTTGTATGTTGAATAAGGTGAAGTCATCAAGGGTAAAGGGAAGGGGGTGGGGTGTCGGAGATTTTTGCATTGTACATTGTAAATGGTGTGTGTATAACATTCCCCGTTGACTCCCCAGGTAAAAATGACTTTCTTTTTGTTAGAGCGAAGGACTGCCCCTTCTTAAAATAGGGGTATTTTTTTAGGGGTATTTTTTTTTATATTCAATGATAAGTGCACACATCACTAAAAGTGCACACAACTAACGTAACAATGGTAATGAATGACTGAATACACTAGCTACTAAAATTGTATGGACAGATAAATGCTAATTATAGAGCTGCTGTAAAAAAAATAGTTACAGTACACAAGTTCAGACTTGCGGCTTTACAATTGCTTTGTTACGTCGCCCCTCCTCTTCACGAGGCTCGTCCCGAGCTCTGTGAGTCAAATCAGTTTGAACTTCTGACCTTTTCTCGAAGGTGGCACCGTAGATTAAATTTTTGGCCTTTCTCTTGGGTAGGTAGTTTATCTTGCTTCTTTGACAAATCACATCGTGTTGTAGGCCGTGTGGATATCTGTTCTAGTGATGAGCTTTTCTGGACTAGCTGTTGTACCCACTTGGGAGATCTTCCTGCGGAGTGTCATCTCTTCTTGTACCAAAAATATCCAATAGGAAATCCATCAGGGCAAGGTCTTACTCGGGACTGATGTACCTGGATTCCTTCTTCGGGATAGTAGACCTTCACAACACTAGCATCAGGATCACTGCAAGCCACAACCCTATATGGGCCATGGCAAGCTTGGGAGAGTTTACGCATTTTCCCTTCCTCCTCCTGAGGAAATCTCACTAGAACTTGATCTCCAATTCGGTATTCCCTTTCTTTGGCTCTCTGATCAAATTGATCCTTGTACCTCTTCTGGGAGTTCTTGATCGATTCAGCTGCCAGAGAGCGGGCAGATGACGAGGTCATTACAACTTCTTCCCAGTAGTTCTCCAGATCACTCCACTCGAGTCCAGTTGGGGGAAAGAAGGCTGCTTCTGTGGGAAAGAAGGCTGCTTCTGTGGGATGCCTTAGGTCTATCCCAAGCAGTAAAAATGAGGGTTTTTCCTTTGTACTGTCATGAGGTGTATTGCGGTAAGCCCACAGTACACTCTTTTTCAATTGATTGAATGACTGTTGACATGTTTCGTCCCAGCAAAAGGTATGATTCTTTCTAGTGAGTCTTTGTAGAGGCTGAGCAATTGCAGCAAACTGATGAACAAATCTTCGATAATAAGAGAACAACCCAAGAAACTGTCGAACCTCGTTTACATTCTTAGGGTATGGGAAATCCATTACAGCTTGGACCACTTGAGGATTAGTCTCAGTCCATCAGGAGTTAGAACATGGCCTAGATATTTGGTTTCTTGTCGGACAAAGTCACACTTTGTTAACTTCAACTTCAGGCTTCAGGCCAGCATCTCGAATTCTCGCAAACACTAATCGAAGGTGACCTAAATGCTCAAACGAACGAGAAAACACAAGTACATCATCCAGTGAAGCGGAATAGACTTCTCCGAAAGAAATGGGACATGGATGGTTGGGTGCAATAACACTCCAAAATTACACCGTCTTCTCCCAAGAGCTGCAGCTTCACCTTAGACATTTCCTCCTCTTCAATAACGAGTATTTGGACATTCTGAGGTTCATACCCCAACGATGCTAGCTTCCCTTCTATTATCACCAGTACCAGCTTCACCTTGGACATTTCAATAACGAGTATTTGGACATTCTGAGGTTCATACCCCAACGATGCTAGCTTCCCTTCTATTATCACCAGTACCTCATCTTTACTACTAGAGGTAGGCAGCTCCAACTCAACGGCAATGACCTTTATCAGCTGCGAATTCAACAAACGAGAGGTCAAAGATAGGTCGTCTCACAAGGAATCCTTGTGGCAGAGCACAACTGTTCCTAGCTAATGCTCCCTCATTCATTTTCAAGAATGGAGTCCACTTTCTCAGGAAAATAGAAAACTGGGGAGAACAAATATTTAATACACAGTTTACGCTTGCCTTTGTAGGCCCTATACGAGAAGGGCAACTTTAGAGCAAGGGGTTATGATCAAATCAGGGAACCCAAGGCAAAAATTTTCTTTATTCAGCACAAGAGACACACAGCACCAGAAACTTGGTAGAACCTCCACTGTAAAATTCCCCGTTGACTACCCAGTTAAAAATGACTTTCTTTTTGTTAGAGCAAAGATCTGCCCCTTAAAATAGGGGTCTTTTTATATATTCAATGAAAAGTGCACACATCACTAAAAGTGAACACAACTAACGTAACAATGGTAATGAACGACTGAATACACTAGTTACTAAAATTGTATAGACAGATAAATGCTAATTATAGAGCTACAGCAAAACAATAGTTACAGTACACAAGTTCAGACTTGCGGCTTTACAATTGCTTTGTTACATGTGTGATTACTATATCCACTTATGGTTCTAAGGATCATGTAGTCATGGGGTCGTTTGTTGTATGTTACCTTTATCTTATATTTATGTTAATTATTAACTTGTATAGGAGAATTGTTCAATCATTATGTTGTATTTTTTTTAATGTGTGTGTTTTAATTCCGTATGAGCTTTGCAACTACATTAGACTTATACAGGTTTTGTTTTTTTGTTATAATAGCTCAAGGTGCGTTTATCTCTGATGAGCAAGAAAAAGATCTCTGACATTAAGTGAGCATGGAATTTTACTGTATTGTGTTTTAAAGGTACAATTATTTGGAGATAAACTGAAAATTTTTTAACCTAGCTTGTGTAATTATTTTTGACAAAATTGAGCAACAAATCTATTCAACAAAAACTAGCAGTAATCTGCGAATCCCTCACGTGCACTCTTCACTACTTGCTGTCCTTCACAACACCTTACTTTTTGGCAAGAAGCTTGAATGAAGAAGCTGGCTAAACCAGTGAAAACTACTTAGCAATCAAATGGTTAAAAATACAAAACATGAAGAAGGGCGTGGCACCAAGCAACCATGCTTTTTGGGTGGTAGCTGAACCATTGATTTTGCTTGAAACACTATGAAGAGTTTTGAATTGCGGCATTTGTTGCTCTTGTGATCTCAGATTGACAGTGCAAGTTACAGGTCTAAGCTCACCAGGAAGCAAGGTACAGACTTGTAAAGATCTCCATTTTGCTGTACTCCAGAGGCTGTCGAACGAATTCAGGATTACTGATCAACAAACAAATAAAATTATAACAAAGGTAACTCAAAAATGCATTCAAAAGCTTAACTTAACCTATCGAGCCAACAAGTTCAAACACTTTTTGCCACTTACCACACAATCCAAGTAACGGCCAAAGATGAAACAAGAACGATAGCAAAATAGAGATCACTGGCTAACTGCTCAGATAATTTCAAACCCAGGAGCCCTAAGACAGCCCTGCTGTGACCGTCTAAAGTGAACTTTTCTGTAACACACACACAAGCAGACCGACTACAGCTACTATACTTCTAAACTTCTATAGCTTCCTGTCGTATGGCTTTCTGCTTGAACTCACTCACATATCTCTCGCTATAAGCATACATGTATATATACTGTACATGTACTGACGGGTACTTTAAATGTGTCTTGTTGTTTATGTTTTATAATTATTTGTATTTCAATATTTTAGAGACTCAACTGCTTCAGCTAATGTACAGATTGATAAACCTCCTGAAGCGGCAGATAAGATGGCAACCACTCTGCTGATAAAGCTGTTCAGCAGGTGTCAGCAGAATATTCAATGGTGAGTAAATAGCATAATAAGTACATGTATGTACATATATTTGTGCATGCGTAATAAATTCACAGAGATTTTAGTGACATATACAATAGTAATAATTAGATATGGGCTATTTCCTGTATCACTTGTTTCTACATGTACAGTTCGTTGTACTACATGTACAATGGTTTGGTTGTAAAGGATTTAGCCGTTTCTGTTTCTCCCATTATGATAGTGATATTTTGTGTGATGGAGAGCTAGTTATAGTGAGCTACCTCAAACTTCTATCCAAGTTCAGTGCCATGTTGTTGAATACCTGCAGCTCTCCTGTTACTGTGAATAGTGATAAGGTGGGCTCGTGCACATAGTATATTTTAATATTGCACATAGTACATGTACAGTGGTCAGCAGTTGTATGTGTGTAGTTTAATATAATTATACACGTATATTATTTTGTAGTTGCTGTACTCGTATGAGGCATACTGTTTCCTGGTGGGTGTGTACTGTGTGATTTGGAAGCATCCAAAGTTAAAGCTCTATTCTGTCGTGGGTCACAACCTGCTGAGTGAGCTCCTCAACCAGTTACAGCTGTTGATCCATTCGGTTGTTTCAACACAGTGGAATAATGATTTGTACAAGAGGACTCAGGTTTAGCATCACATGTGTGTGTACACTGTACATTTACTTTATGTATGTACATGTATGTATTAGCGTTACATGTGTGTCTATGTACAATGTAAATGAATGTACGTACTTTATCAGTGATTTCCATATATGTATGTGTAATGGTATGGCAGTTCTGTGTAGCTGATATTGGACCATACTCCATATCTTGTAGGTACATATAAGGCAGATAGTTTAGTTATGTGTCAGTATTTGTTAAGTATGCATAGTGATACAAAGTCAATTCTCTTTCATGATTTCATGAAGTTGATTAAGACTCGTTATAAATTGGCTTTTTTTATGGTCTAATTGCCTGCCTATTAGCATAGTATGTCTGGTGCATGTACATGTATAATTGTACATGTAAATAATTTCAATTTTAGTTATGGTTGACATATATGCAGTGTACATGGAGTAATGCTCCTTAATTTTTACAGGCATTGAAGCAGCTTACGTTGGCAGTGTTTCAAGTTTCATCTCTGCTAATGTTTGAAAGTTCTGAAGGTTTAAAATCAATAATTCTTGCACTTTTTTAAGTTATGCTATTATTATCAAATTCTTTAGCTGAAACAAGAGGAAACGTTTGTCTTTGGTTGTTAGTTTTGCCATGGAAAGAGGTTACTTTGTACATGTACATTATTTTAATTACATAGATAAGTAATGATATTAACTTTATCAAGTAGATCAGTGATCCGATTGACTCTAATGCTAAGGATGCGTTGTCTGCGAATCAGCGAAACACTGTCAAGAAGTCTATAGTGGAAACCTTTGAAGGTTTTTGTTAATGTTATAAATTGTGTATACATTATGCCACTTTGTTGTAACATCAGATGATGGTGAAGTTCTGCTTGCTAGTATAAAGGGATTGTCATCTGTTAAATGCGTATTATGGGACGATATTAAATTCAAAATACTGCAACTTTCTGTGGTAAGAAACCACGCTATTATTTTACCTTAAAACTGAGTTTTTACAACTAGACAAAACCAGCACTTCAATCGGATGTTTTCAAGTATGCTGCTGTGCTAATCATTAGTATGGATTTCATCTATCATCAGAAGCTGATTGAACATTGCCTGTAAGCTGTGTTGTTCATTAGTAGCAATATCTTGTGATATAAATGTGTTCATTTAGTAACGTCCCATGGACTGTGGAAATGATGCTGTGCTTTGTGAGACAACTACTCGTTTACTCGCTTATCAAAGCTGGACAGGCAAGGTTATTATAACTTGCACTAATACAATGTACATGTACATACACTTCAGTGCAATATTGTTTTATTAGTTGTTATATTTTGTCAAGGTGTTCTGAATTTTCGAATTTGAGCTCTTTCATTGACCCTTGTAAAATTAAATCAAGCAAGTTGGCATTATTATGTACTATAAAATTATGTTACTGTGTTATTGTTTTGTATAGTGGTTGATGGAGGTGGAGTGTGTGATAGTTTCTGTGATCTCATGCGTTATATTATGGGCATAGCCAAAGACAAGCCATCTGTTTTAATAGGTAGTACTTACACAGTATATTACATGTATTGTAGGCAAATGATTCAGTATTCCATGTACAGTAGCTGGACTACATAATAATACTATTTATAAAAGTCACCTGACCTGAAAATTCAGTGTCATTAACCAACAATTAAATGTTGTTGAGTTTTCATTTCCGGTCAGTTGGCTTTTTAAAGACTTCTCTTGTGTATTGAGTACTATTAGTCTTGATCTAGTTGCATATCAGTATACATGTACATATTGAATGTGTAGCTGAAATGTGCAACATTGCATATGTACATATTGTACATAACTGTATGTTAACTACATGTGCATGTATATACAATGTACCCTTGCTGTACTGTAGTTTTGTTTATGTCTTAAGTTATTTAATGATATATTTTTGATTAATTTTTTTTTGTTAGAACTAATTAGCACTGCTGTGCGAAACCTCGAAATAATTGGTAAGCCAGTTGTAGTTTTGGTCATTTTGAATATTGAAATCATTTTATCTTTGTGCAAGAGCTATAATACAGCACACACATATATGTGTAACAAATATAGTTGTTGTGTATTTGTTTATGTTTATCTTCTGTACAGGATCTAAACCAGTTTTACTAGTATTGGAGTTGATGAGCCACAGTGATGACTCAGTGGTGGATTGCTTGTGGTGCGTAAGTATTGTTGAAATCGTTTTCATCATATTAACCTTTCACTGCAAGCATTCATTAACAGAACATGATTCATTGTGCACTAGTACTTACTGTATGACTGACATATTACCACTATTCAAGCATTATTGTGTGTATTGTTGATCAATGTATTCCTGTTTCTGTTGTAGTAATCATGCTGGAGTGATCAGTGCTCATATTGGTAAAATATCCGGCAGTATGTCCTCCCACCCGTTAATTATGAAAGTGAAGGAGTTAGTCAGTTCCGGTAGAAACAGGTACAAGAATGAATTCATGCTGGGTAGATTGTATTATATTGCTTTTTACATGTACGTACATGTACATGTACAATAGAAACTGCGAGTTTGCGGCCAAGATATTGGGCTCAGTTGGAAGGTGAGCTGTTTTATTAGTGTCATTCACATACATGTAGTTCTGTATGTACGTGTATATGTAGTGTAATTCTATATATAGCACGTTATACTAAATAATGGTTTCTATTTGTAGCAGTAGCTAGCTTACACCATTATTATTACATGTATATTACAGGTCATCCAATGATGAGCTATCCCATCACTGTATTGTGTTACTTTTGGAGTTAACTTATAAAGGGTCTACGTCGGTTAAAGCAATAGCCTTTGTCGAGGTTTGTATACCGTTCTGACAGTTTGGTTATCGTTTGAAAGATATTTTTTTTTTTCATAAAGCTAAAAGAAGTCACTAGGTATCATAAGATATCTTTAAAGCTACCATTCTCTTTGAAACGGTCGATTTGTGAAGTAAGGGAATTTTTATATCTAGTAAAATTATAATTTAATAATGCTGGTCTGTTAGCTTCTACTGGAGATATTTAATGAAGATCCTAAATCTGTCATAGGCGATGAAACTTTCCTTTTTGAGGTACATGTTATACATTTGTTGATACATGTATACAAATACTGTAACAGTGTATCATAAAGCATGGACACTTTTCATGTATTTTATTTTTTAATGCAAAAGCCTATTATTACAGATTTTTTTTTGTTACCACATGTACATGTACAGGTGTATTTATTTTACCATTGTCTATTTGCGCAAAATCCACCAGTATCATAGTGTAATAACATTGTTGTGCTATACATGTACGTA
This sequence comes from Chalinula nematifera, assembly GCA_036873525.1. Classification (NCBI taxonomy): domain Eukaryota; kingdom Metazoa; phylum Porifera; class Demospongiae; order Haplosclerida; family Chalinidae; genus Chalinula; species Chalinula nematifera. The sequence goes on along the minus strand of JAYJLX010054687.1, from coordinate 2,863 downwards.
TACTGAATATCTCCTTCAACATGTTCCGTAGGTAGCTGTAGTATTTGATCATCATGACCTCAACACATTCCTCCATGATATAGTTGATGTGTTTCTACCATTGCTAGTGTCTGCTGATAGGTCTACTGATGCTCTGAACTGTATTGAGTTTATAGCCAAAAAACTTGGAAAGGTTTTTACCATTTTTCATATTGATTATTATCATTTATTGTATTGGTTTGTTGTTGTTGTAGACGTCTCGAGAGCTGCTCTATCATTATTTCAGACAGATATTTTCCCACCTTGTCTGTTACTGCAGTGAACAGAGACGGCAATCTTCACTGAAGTTATTGGAGGTTAATTTTGCATCTATTTGACGTATTGTACAAGTACATTAAAATATCACACCACACTTTAAAGAGTAACTGACATGGAGATAAATAACCTACTGTACGTGTTTCGTTTAAGTATTAGTTATTTTGTCTATTCAGCCTTTTATATTATATATTATTTTTAACGTGCGAGCTACTGTACAATCCTTAAAATGCATTTTACAAGTTGTAATACAATTCGTATACAATTACTGTGTGCTGTATCTAGTCAAGAAGGATATTTGTTAATAGTCTAAATTGTAATGATATACATGTACATGTACAGTGTACATTAACAAAATAATACCAGTTACTGTGAACCTGGTTAGAATAATTTAAACTCTTCACTTACTTTTTTTTCGAAGAAGAGGAATTGTTATGGTTACATAGAAATAATCCTCAAAGTTGGCTTTCTCCTTATACAGGGTACTATTAAGTTGGAGTTAAAGAACATCATCTGTTCCAATCCAGTGAATATCTTAACCAACCTCCTCCTTTATCTTCATGTAATATCGCATCGTAAACAAGTCATAGCTGGTATTCGTCTGTTAGCTGAAGTGGAAGATTCTATGGCCATTAAAAGTGATAAGGATGTTGTAAGCATGTACTGTACATGTAGTAGAGTAATTAGTTAGGCTTGTACATGTACAGTTGTATACATGTACACGTATATTGCAGTGCATGCAATCTAACCCTTTGACTAAAGGTTCCTGTTCCAGTGTTGTATATGACATTTTGCTTTGTGCATGTTGTACCTAGCCTAAGATTATGTAATACTCAGTTTCTACTTTAAAATTTTTTTAGTGTTTTTTTATTATCTTTTGTAGGCATTGTATCTTTATCCGAAATTACTACCGATTCTGAAGTTTTTCGATGCGATTTTGGTGAGAGCCAGTCACCATGGAGACACTGAAGCTGGGAAAGTGGTAGGAATTATTGATCCTTTTATTGAATTACAGAGGATTGCATTAATTGTGATTCTATCCTTAGGCAGTGTCCAGTTTGACTGAATTAATTAAACTGATGGGGCCAAAGTATATTACTCCATGTCGAGTGAATGTGATGGCATTGCTCAGGTTAGGGATTACCCTAATACCCATTATTTGTTGGTATCAATGCATTACTGCATGCAAGTACATGTACATGATTTGTGTAGTAATAGATGCACTGTGTACAAGTACATGTACAAGTATGTCATATAGCCGTAAATTTTTATGGTCTTCTCCATTATATTGCAAATGGCTGACTTTGAGGCTGAATTACAAGCTCATCCTTGTATACACGAGGTGGTACCGTCACCTCCTCTGTGTTGTCACCATCCCTGTGTATTAAGAAAATAAGTGCTTGCACACTGTATATTGTATAACACGTACTGTATATATGTGACCTGCTCTGAGAAAACCTGATCTCTGTCGCAAAAATGATTTTCCGAGTTATTTATACCACTGGATAGAGCGGAAAATGCTCTTTAAAATGAGCTACAAGACCAAAGATTCTGTTGTAGTACCAGGGAGAAACGAACGGTTGAAAAAACGAAAACCGTTCGCGTTTTTTTGACGATCGCGATCGACGGTCCGTCTTTATCGACTTGCAACTTCACGAACCTGCAGCGCCCGCTTCTGAAACTTTATATCTTACCTCTACAGAGCTTCCTGAGCTAGCAGAGCAAGTTTTGTCAGCATATCTTCAGACGCGGCCGCGTTCGAGGCCGTTGAACGTCCCTCACCGTTCGAGAATTCCACCATTAATTTTACGACCACGCCTCTAGTTTTTAATTATAACTGGAATTCAATTTTTGCAACAGAGATCAGGTTTTCTCAGAGCAGGTCACATATACTGTGCATGCATGTTTGTGTATTTTGTTATGCAGAATTATTCTAGAAGTTATTGTTTATTGCATGTTCAATCCTCTGCTCATGATAAAAGTATTGTTACAGTTTCGTACTTTCATTGATTTTGATGGTTATAGGTCAAGTCAAAAGTTTCAAGACAATGAAATTTGTCATCTCACGTGCTCAGCTTGGGGATGCTTTGTTAGGAGGTAATATTACTATAATTGGGTGTTTTCATGACATGTATACAGCACCTATATGTACATGTATGTATGTATGAGAATAAGTACATGTATGCTGTTACCTTAAAACTGCAAATATTAAAGGGTTTGTAGCGTTATACTCACTTTATTATCAAGAGCAACTGGTGGTTTACATAGTGATGTGTAGATGCTGTGCAATGCATCATAAAAAAAAACAAAATGTTCTCTCTCTACGCAAAGTGCATCTATACGCTTTCAGAAGATCACATGTCACCTACCAGAATTTCATATACATGTAGGATTTTTTCTTGGAGAAGGAAATTTTAAGAAATTAACTGAACACACTGAATAAATGTATAGAAAAATATGTTTGTAATTTAAATTTAACATGTTTGATTGGGGGGGGGGGGGGGGGGGGAAATTCCGTTTCCCCCCCCCTTTTTTTTACCTTTTCCCCCATTTTCCTTTCTTTTCAAAA
>JAYJLX010054676.1:0-10718 GCA_036873525.1 Chalinula nematifera | reverse complement strand
CACTAACCATCGGCATCATCCACAATTGAATGCTTGACAGGCGTTCCACTCAATTGCTTAACAACATTGCTAAAGGAGTTAAAAATTCAAGGATGCAGCATTTAAATACCTTAAATTGCGGGAAGAAACAATCTTAACAGGGGATTGATATTTGCCTTTCTCATTTAGACCCCAATCATGGCTGTTTATAGTATTGTGTTAAAAAAATCAATAAAAACTTTCTTACCATGTGAGTAGAATTCACGGGGGATGAGTCCATTACAGCCAAATGTGAAGGCGTTTCTGGAAGTGAATCGTCAGAGTTTTCCGTCACAAAGCAAGTGGAACACTCATCATAGTCCCTGGATCTGGATACCGCAATTACAGTGTAGTGTCGATCAAAATTAACTGAACACAATCCGAAAAAATTTTACACTAGCTAGCTCTTACCGTTCTGGATGACTTCAAACACAGTACTGACTCCATCTATCCAGCGTTGGCTTCAACTGACAGCAATGGTACTAGCTCCAACTGTTTGTGAAACGAACAAGCACACAGGTTAGCTTTCTGACAACTGGAAAACAGTAGATCTTATAGACGTTTAACGGTAGAAGACGGTAACGGTACTCACAGGCAGCCTCCAGCTCTTGGTCATGCATAACATCTAGGTACACGTGCGGCGCGGTAAAATAACATTTTTTTTTTTTACTTTTTTTTATAAAAATAATAATTATGCTCTAAAATTGCATCCATTCCAGTAGTCCAGTCCAGTGTTCCATTCCAGTGATTACAAACTACCCACAGATAGGTACTATAATAAAGCACAACCATAGGCAATGATTACACACAGTGGGTTATGCACAGATAGGTACAATAATAAAGTAGACTACATTGGCAGGGGGGGGGGTGGGGGGGGGTCATAAGATGCAATGTACATGTACAACCATAACAAGATGGGCATGCAGCCCCCAACTATATACAATTTGTCAAACCAGTCAAATCGAAGCTGGCTTTACATGTAAATGTGGCTCACAGGCCATTGTCTTAATGCTAGATTTGTCAACTCATGCTAAAACTTTAGCGTGACGTTTACTACAACATGTGCACAGGTGTTAACATATGGTAATCCTATAATTAAGGCAATGGAATGAATTATTATTTAAAAGTGCATTATGCTGTTTAGAGCCCTGACCATGCAAACCTAGTATACCAATGAATATTAAACTTGAAGTTAGCATACATGCAGCATGTTATGCTATATGATACACAACATGGTGAGGAGGAATTATCTTCTCACAAAAGCAAGTGTGGACAATTAAGACATTAGGTCTCAATGGTACTGTACATAGGTACATGCATGTCATACATGTACAATAAAATACATGTACATTTTAGTTATATACCGAGGTAAAGGTTTCTATGGGATTTATAATACAAAGTTGCGAGGTTGATAAACGCCATAGAAACCATACCGAGGTATTTAACCGGCTTCTACCCTGACTATTGTTGCAAGGTTTATTTTTGACTTTTGATAACCCAAGTGGTCAATTCCCGGTTTACCCAGGAGGTGCTATATCAAGATTTATCAACCTCGTATTCTGCAATTTGATTGCTCAATTCATACTAGTCATGGTAGAATATTAATTATCATATACCATAGTTAGCAAATGGATGATATAGGCCATATATCCCTGAAAAGCAGAGAAGATATGCCATATTTTCTCTGTTTCTTATATCATCCCTCATATTATTCCTGCTTTTGTTAGCTATAGAATATATTATATGTATTCACTGGAAATATGGCCAATATATAACCCTCACCCCTCGATATCTGCCTGAAGCTAAGCCGAGGGCTGATGTCTCGGGGGTTTGGATTGTCATATTTCCCTCGAAGCCATGGTATATATATTACATATTTATAATAATAATTATTGTTATCACATGGTAGGAAGCCCCCCCCCCATGTCCGATAATGCCCTAGAAGGGGTGTAATAACTTACATTATGCATAACACAGAAATATTGTACTACTGTAAAGCCTAGTAATATGACGCTAGTGGGACGTTACATTGACACTGGAATAGAATCTTTGTCTATTCCAAAGTAAACATTATATTAAAAAAATCAAGTCGGCCACGTAGCATCGCGCTAGCATCATATTGTGAGTCGACTACCAGGGTAGACTACTGGGTACATACAATAAATGCATGTTGTACAAGTATATTACAATAAATGTATAAAATTAATGCATTTGGTAACATAGAACTATTGCATCCTTCCCCAGTATAACAAAACTATGGCATCGCTCAACTACTCTAACCCTCCCTACTAATGGCTTGGGATAACAAAGGTTAGACTAGGTGCATGGCCTTTACGTGCAGACTAATGGCAACACAGGTAGATTAAGTCCAGGGTCAGGTTGAGACAGCTGCTAAAACATGTTATCAGTAGTAGACAATGATGTTCAGTCAACCGCGTACCGTGCAGCTAAATATGCAAGCTAAATTGTTTACAAGCCGCTGTGACGTTCATTGACGCACGTATTAATACAATACAATATTTATACAGTCACGTGAGCATTTTCAATTGATTGACGTCATCAATCGTAGTTGTTATTTGCAAGCAGTAATGGCGGAGAGTGCTTCTTCTTCGAGCAAAAGTCCGGTGATGTTCCACTATGATACTGAAGACGCCACCAGCTTAGAAAAGTGTCTTAAGGTGTAGTCTAACCTCTATTAGTTCCCCGTAAAGAATCTGTGCTTGTTCGCCGAGCAATTGGCTTCTTTGTACCTCAAAATGGCGGCAGAAAACCAACAAATGGCTTATCTCTCCAAAACCTTACAGCAAATTGTTACGGGGTTTTTATAGTACTTAAACCTTGAGTTCAGACGTAGCTAATGCTGATGTCAGAGCTGTAGCATAATGGGAACATCACCGGACTTTTCGTCAAAGGTATGGAAAGTATCAACGGAAAGCAGTACTGATCTCGCCCGTCTTTATTATTTTGGAGAGTTTCAGGGTTTAGCATCTTTAGCAAAGGATAGCTCTATTTAATGCAACTTATTTAGGCTTAAATAAACAGGAGTTATGATCAACTAAAAAGTAGCCATTTTTCCCCTGTGTAAGCCTGGCCCAGGACTTAATTGGCCTAGGACTTAATTGGCCTGTGAAGCCTTTAAGTACTACTATACATACAGTATACATGTAGGTACGTGGCTGTATGTATATGTACAATAAACTATATAATAATGCAAGCACATTTGAATAAATGCATGTACAGCATAGTTTTTCTTAATAAACTGATTGGATATATAATTATGCATTTAACAACTAGACTATTCTTATGTTCAATAACTGTATAGTCCCACTGTAACACATGCACTCGTAACCTTCCAAGGTTAGTCGAAATTAAACCACAACAAAACACACCAAAACACACCAGCATTTGGTCTAAAAACAAAGAGGGTGGTCTTTTTTTGTGCATTACCAACATCTGGTCTTTAAAAACATAGAGGTGTACATGTACATGATCTTGATTCAATCATGTTGCTCATTGATACTTGTATATTTAAGTGACAATAACCCTTAGAACTTGTGTTTTGTTTGATTTAAAAGAAATTTTGTAGCATACAAAATTTTTGTGAATCTTCATGTTAACAACCACCATAGTAATTAATTTACATGCATGTAGATGTAATTTTCGTGCTTTTGTGTGTGTGCATAAATTACAATGTACATGCAAACAAAACCCAGGCTGTATATGAAATGTACATGTAACCATCCCATATTATGGGTACAATAGTCAAAAAATATTGATAATGTCCACAAATATAACCCATTATACAATACGTGCATACAGTACGTATTTACAGATAGCAATGTAAAACATAACTGTACAGTTTAACACTGTTGAAGCACTGTATGTTGCAATAAAACAAAGGTTGTATATAAAGGTTATTGTGACATGTACTGAATCAGGAAATGGGATTTTGTCAGCTTATTTTAATCTGGGATGAGGCCACAAAATACGTTTAAAGGTTAATTCCAATTTTTCTGTACCCACAAGTGAGATACAATTTGTGTAATTATAGGAGTTCACCCTTTAAGCACTGGTATACTAATGCACAGTATCATACCTCTCAATGTTATTTTGTCTGTTTCGCTTCTTTCTGCAACAGGTAGGCTCTAAATCGTTGAAGTACCATCCTACGAACCTTGTCCTAACAGGACGTACTTGTTTAGTCAGTGTAACATACCTATGCAAAAGAGAAAGGGAAGGAGTTTAACAAAAGCATGAACAGATTATAGGGTGAGGGAGGGGATGACCTAGGACTTATATATGTACATGTATGTACATGTACATGTATATATGTATCTATGTATGTATGTATGTATGTGTGTGTGTGTATGTATGTATGTATGTATGTATGTATGTATGTATGTATGTATGTATGTATGTATGTACGTACGTACATGTACGTATGTATGTATGTATGTAAATTCTACCCATACCCCCACCCAAGCTGCTCCTTTCCATCAATTCTGTACACAACACATGGGTTAATCAATATATGTGACTGCAGTTATGGATTTAAGTATTCAGTTGTATGTCGGAACAAGAACTTCTCCTGATTGGGTTCCAACAAGCTGGGCAGTATTTGATGTGGCGCTGCTGTTGACTACCGACACCAAGCAGTTCACGGCGAAACTCCTGCTTGAGCAGACCAAAGCACCAATCTGGATCGAACTTGGTGTGCCCAACGGGAAGGAAGGATAGCATTACACTGGTGTTCAAGCCCGCCATTACTCTCCCACAGAGATACTAAGGTATGATATAAAAATGAATAAAAGTACTGTATATTTCAGCCTTAAGCCAGGTTTACATAACGCAACGAGCGCAAGGTGTGTATTTTAGTATGCATTTATGATGAGGTGTTACATTGTTATGAAAAACCTGGCATGACTTTCCTAACCTGCATCATAGTGTTATTTTTGTTCAGCCGTTGTCAGCATGGAGGCGGATATTAGATGTACCGATGGCGTAAATAGTGATAAAGCAATAATTATTGTTTAACAATTACAACACTACAAAGTACTGTAACATGTAATAGAATCATTCTTCATGAAACAATAAGTATAGTACTTGGTGACAACACTGTACTGTCACTAAAAACAAGGAATCTGTTTTATTTGATAATTCAACCTTCAGGCGTAAAACTAAATTATTGTGCATGCTTAGCACCTAGTGCCTGCTAATTGAGAGTGTAGTTGAACTATAGTGGCCAAAGTTGAAGATTCGCATTAATCCATGATGTCCGAGACTTGCACTGAAGTATATAACTGGTCCTCCCTCAAAGAAAAAGAAGCTTTACAAGCAGAAATATAACCGTCAGTGGGAGAAGGAGATGAAATGATTAGCACCTGTTAAAAGCAATCCTAACAAAGCTTTCTGTAAGCTATGTTCGAAAGATCTCATAGCTGGACATTCTGAGCTAAAGAAGCACGAGAAAACCAAGGTTCACCAAAACAAAGCTACTGCTGTATCAGCCAGCAAATCGATTTCGGATATGGTAACTTCGGATTTGCTGACTGAAAGGGTCCATCGAGCAGAGATTATGTTGTCAGCTTTCATTGTGGAACACCATTTGCCATTTCAAGTGATGGATCATTTGTCCGACCTTGTGTCGGATATTTTCCCTGACTCCAGTAAATTCAAAAAAAAGCACACTAAATGTCGCTGTATCGTTAAACATGTTATTGCTGATGAGTTTCGTGCTCAGCTATTGCTGAAGCTAAGGACAACCTTTTCCTCTATTATAATCGATAAATCTACGGATATCAGCTCTACGAAGCTGTTGGCAGTAGTCGTTCGTTTTTTTCGTAGGTTACAACATTGGCGACGAGGACCTCTCATGTTCATGGCACTTCCCGGAAAACACAACTCGAGCGTAGAGTCGTGGGCATCATATGCAGAACGACTGAACTACTATTTTCAAGTCAATGACACTTGGGATGCAAAGAAGCACGCAATATTTTTGAACAGTATGTGGACCAGGTACTTTTCAACTTCTTTGGAAGTTTAGTCCAACCTAAAGCGAGGTCTCCTACAATGATATTATGTCTACCCTAGAAAAGAACTACGATCCTGCGCCTTCCGTAATTGTACAACGATATCGATTGCACAACCGCTACCGCCAACCAGACGAATCAATTGCCACATTTGTAGCTGAGCTGAAAGCCATTGCTCGTCATTGCAAGTTTGGGGATGAGCACAGCGAAATGATTCGGGACAGAATTGTATGTGGGGTATCGAATAATCGTATCCAGCGGCTCCTGCTACAAGAGCCTGACTTAACGTATGATAAAGTAGACCTAAGTACAACACAAGCTGTACAAAAGCTACAAGTATCGCAACCACCAACCTCACAACCCGTTCATAATCTCTGCCACCAGCGCTAGTCCAGATCCCAAACCACTGACACACTTCAACCACCATCGCACTCAACAACCCCTTCCAGCCGTACCAACCATGTTATCGATGCGGAGGTAATCACTGTAAATCTGTTTGCAAGTTTAAAGATGCAACGTGTAGAAGCTGTGGGAAGCTAGGCCACATCTTTAGGGCCTGGAAGCAAGGGGAAAAGACCACAGATTACCAATCAAACCCACTATACCACAGAACCCTCCCTTAATGAAGAAGGTCTCCACAAAGCCAGCTATGGACAGTTCTGTATCCCAAGAGAATACTTACACCCTATTTAGCAAAGCACCACCTGTTACCATACAAGTCCAGCTGAACACTTGTACCACAGAAATGGAGGTTGACACAGGTGCAGTCCTCAATGAATGTACTTACAGGAAAATCATCTCTAATGAGTAACCTACTACTTCAAAATTTTTGAACTACACTGGAGAACCGTTACCCGTCTTAGGCACTGTTAATGTGAATGTTGTCTACAAATTGTATCAACTCACCCTACCAGCAATTGTTGCCAAAGGATCAGGGCCCAACCTTTTTGGAAGAGATCGGATCTCCATCATTCGTTTAAACTGGTCTCAAATCCATTCCACTACAACGACGACCAACCTAGAATCCATAATAAAAACAATTCAGACTGTGATGAACTCGGTCTTCTGAAGGACGTACAAGCAACCATTCATATGAAACCTAATGCTCGACCACGATATTTTCGTCCCTGTCATATACCGTATTTTATGCAGGATAAAGTCAACACCGAAATTGACAAACTCCAGGGAAAAGGAATTATTTCAGCCGTTCAAAACTCGGAATGGGCGACAGTAATGATTCCCGTACTTAAATCCGACGGTCACAGTGTATGTAGTTGCAGTGACTAAAAAGTTACAGTAAACCAGGAATCTCAACCCAACTCGTCCCCACTTCCTAAAGTTGATGACATATTCGCAGGTGGGAAAGTCTTCACGAAAATTGATCTGACATCTGCATATCTTCAAATTGGGAAGTACACGACAATAACCACACCAAACAGATTGTTGCAATATTATCGTTCACCCTTTGATATCTCAGCAGCACCAGCCATATTTAAACAATTAATTGTTCTCCGACCTACCGTATGTTTCCGTTTATCTGGACGATATTCTCGTTGCAGGTATAAATCACCAAGACCATTTAACGAAACTTGACACTGTTCTACAACGCCTCCACAGTGCTGGTTGATGGTTAAGAAGGAGAAATGCTCTTTTGCCGTTTTTAGGTGCTTTTAAGTGAAAAATTACTCGTTTATATTTTACCCGCTTTTTAAAAAAGTATTTTTATTAATAATATTTTTATGAATTTAAAATAATTGCATATGCAATGGAGTCCCAAACCTGGAGAGGTATGCAGTAGAAGACATTCATATAATCATTAACCACATGCACCCACCCTGCACACACACAACTTACGATGCATGGAATTTATAATATCACAGATACAAATTTCAAGTTTTCATGCAGCAACTGCAGGGAGCACAAAGGCCCCCCACAATACCTACCATTAGGTTGCATATGACTGACTAGGACCCACTGCAGCCATTGTACTTGCTGCACTAGCTACTGCTGATTTAATTTTTTAACTTGAAAATATTACAGAGCTAGCTTCTCAGTGACCCAGCCGCCCACGCTTTTAGCATATGTGACCTGCCTTTAAAATATATAATTGTATGATAAAATTTGATGATGACGGGAGACAGGAAATCTGGCTCCAGACCACCACGAACCCGCAGGTATCCTCAAACCTACCCTAGCCCCTAGTGGCTCAGGTGCATCCTGCTCCACACACAAAATAATGGTTAAAATACCATTTAAAGTGGCAAAATGACATTTGCTGCACTATTTTATTGTTATCTATCTCTGCACAATATTGTATATTAATTTTGCCAATTGTTTTTTTTACAGTAAAAGTTTGGTAACTGGTCACCCGTTCAATCACGCAGGTTGGAAAGCCAATTTATAATTGAGTAATGCATGGGTTCGTTTGTACTGTTGTAGGTTGTATTATGTAGGTATATGAAGGGGCGGAGACGAGGGCGGAGTAAAACATCACCAGTTTTTGCCCATACCAGGCAGTATATAAAGAAGATGTAAGGTGTACTTTATAATTTAGGTTGCATACATAATTTATTTATCACCCACAGACATGGGGTTCAGAGACCACAGAATATTTACTTGAGTTAATTCAATAATTAGAGTACTCTGAGCATAGCTAGGCACACGGCTAACCGCCCACATGAAAGTTGTCTGGGCACACATGACAATTGATTGAATTTGGGATGTGGCAGCACATGACAATGAGTGTGTTTACACAATAAAATTATTATGCCAAAAGCGTATACGTATGTGATATATATAGTAGAAGCATCATCAAAGCAATCTGATTGGCTACTATATTCTTGTATGAGTAAAGAACGCGCATGTCACCAGACCACTTCCACAGTTTGCAAAGTGGGCGAATACATCAGACTTACATAATCACCTTAAATCATGCGTTAAATTGTTAGACAGTTAATAATGCCATATGCTGCGATGCTATCACTAGATACAATCAGTGTAGAGGTTATAGTTGCATCTCAATCCCCTCACTTATTTTTAGCTATTGATTATGGCACTGTACCCATAACGGTAGTTATAAGCTTCTTTATACATGGAGTATCGTATTTCGATTTTCAAAAACAATCCTATACAAAAAAAAAATCAGTGCTTTTTTTAATTAAACAATTATATAAGCATCAAAGGTGGGATAAAGGCATAAATTCGCCACATTAACGAATAATTATATTGATTGATAATATGATAAGAAATACTGTGTGTATATACAAACATGCTATAATGATAATAATAATTAATAATAATAAGAATAATAATAATAATAATACTGTTGTAGCTTTGATTATTATGATTTGTATGTTAATTTTTTTTTCTCTTTCACAGTTAATTGAAGTCGTCATCCTTGTCATCGTTAAAAGCTATAATGTCTTCAAACGGTGTGCGAAGTTGATATGCACACTTTGCTGGGATAAAAGTTAGGTCAATCCCGGGGATAATGGAGGAGGGGTCTTCAGTCCACTTTGTTGAGCATCCAATTTCTAATCTATAAAGTCCCTCGGGATCTTTTGTCTGGATGTACTTCTGCAGCTCCACACGGCCAGTGAGGGAATCCTGATCGACTGCGCGGGCAAATAGTGTTTTTACTGGTGGAATCGGCAGCGATAAGGGCAACATTCGTATCTTTAGCAAGTTTTTTTCCAGTTGCTGGTAGTGCCATGATGACTGGAACAGGCAGTGGCGGATCCAAGGGTGGGCCTGGCAGGGCGCCAGGCCCACGCAATCACAATTTTTGAAAAAAAATTTTTTTTTATTGATTATATTCATGTGATAATTAATGTTTATGTAAGCTTACCACGTGCAAACACTAAATTGCTTATCACTGACCACCTGCTAAGTTTGTGACAACTGAAGCCAAGTGAGAACATGTCTAGACAGTTAACTCTCTTTCAATCAATCCAGGGTATACAATTTTAACTATTTGTAATCAATGTAATGTAATTTATACTTATACAATTATATGATTAGGGGATGGTAGTAGTAGTAGTAGCAGTACTGTCATGGAGCCTGACGTATCTGACTGTCCCAGTCCCACAATCCATCATGATGGCGAATCAACTACCATTAGCTCGAATGCGGGCTCGAATGTGGGCTCGAATGAGTCATGCTCCGCAGAGGAATCATCAAACCTCGACATTGCCTCTGGTCCACATGAGAGTCCTGTTCACCCACAAACCACTCATTTCCCTCCACCACAATTGGTAACAAGGCATGCTCGTTCAATGCAAAGGCAGTATGAATGGATTGAGTATTCAGACGCAGTGTTCTGTCATCCCTGTCGATTGTTTTCTCATGCCAGTAATAAAGCTGAAGATTCTTTTGTAACCCTTGGCTTCAGGGACTGGTAACATGCTTGGTGGAAAAGGTGGGGCCTTTGTTAAACACAATACCTCTAAGAGTCATCAAGAGGCCTTACACAGGTATATTAAGTCCTGGGTCAAGCTGAGACAGGCGCTATAACTACCTTGTAGATTTTATCACAAAATCTCTTTGATGTTTAGTCGACCGTGCAACTCAATTACAAGCTGCTAATGGAGTTAGAAGCATGACGTTCATTGGCGCAATATGATGCATATAGTGGTCACATGACAAGTTATTATAATTAATCTACAAAGTTTA
>JAYJLX010054665.1:0-10720 GCA_036873525.1 Chalinula nematifera | reverse complement strand
AGCTTGTTATGCAAGTCAGTGATTCATATGTTAGATTTTATAAGACTGCAAAGTCGGGCATTCATTTCCACCATTTTCGAAAAAGTTGGCGTGGTCTCGGACTTAACTATCCTGTGTATATATATATATATATATATAATGCATTAATATACTTAATAAAGGTCATGCAAGCAAACCAGCAAGCCTTATAAGTGTATATACTTGCAAATTTTTTATATAATTTTTAAAAGAAAAATTTCGTTTTTAATAATAAAGAAAAAAAAACCAAATATAAGAAAAAAAAAACCTAATATAATAAAGAAAAAAAGCCTAATAATTATAATAATAGTTAAAATAGTTGAATAGTTATAATGTTATTGACCTCTCAACGGTACTATATATTGTACATTGTTTATGATATAGTAATGCCGTCTGCAATATAATATAGTGCAATATAGTAATATAGCGCCTGTGTAATCAACATTATTTTGTGTTTAACGAAGTTGGTTGGGCTATAGCGCTTCACTTATATAAACTAACAGCCTTCTTAGAAATAAATAAGCATTACAGTAGTTATCAAAAAAACTTTACGTTTCGTTCTACTGAAGGATCGTTTCGTTTTAAAAACCCATCCAAACATTGTCATTGTTCTCCACTGTGTTGTACTCAGCTTTCATAACTTTTTGTTGAAACCTTTATCTATTTATATAGATTAGTTTTACAAGAAGTTATAACAGCTGAGTATAACACAGCAGAGAACAATGACAATGTTTGGATCGTTTTTTAAAACGAAATGATCGTTCCGTTGAACGAAACGTAGAGTTTTTTTGGTAACTACTGTATATAGCAGTGTTTTGTTTTTAATGAACAACTAATGGAGATTTGATGCCTTTACCACATGTTTTTTTTTGTTATTGAATTTTTCATAAAACTTATGATAGTGAACTATATAAAGGTATACCGAGATATTACTGCAGAAAATACTGCAATATTTTTGACTGATACCGCAAAGCCTTAAGTATGCGTCATTAAAAAGTATACGGACCACATCATACATTACATTGCAAAAAAACTTCACGTCACATAGTACGAAATGATCGTTTCATTGTAAAAAACTATCCAAATACAGTCATTATTCTCCATTGTGTTGTACTTAGCTGTCATAACTTTTTGTTGAACTAATCTATATAAATGGGTTTCATCAAAAAGTTATGACAGCTGAGTATAACGCAGTTGAGAAGAATGACTGTTTTGAATTGTTCTTTACTGTGAAATGATTACGAAACGATTGTGCAACGTAATGTTTTTTTTTTGCGATGTACTGTATTTACCTTTACAAAGTACTTTTTAAGTACTGTAAACATGTAACAACTGCTGTATTAAGCATGTAGCAGCTGAATAAAGTACTCAGTAATTACTGTACTTAGTAATTACTGTACTGTACTCAGTAATTTTCGGTGTATACACTTTTTAATAAAACTTTTTAATGGCGCGTACTGTAGATAAAAGCAACTTTGCAGTAGTGCGGGGTTACTCCAGAAAGCTGTAAATGAGCAGCAATCGAAGCTGTTTGACAGCAAGAGGAACAAAAGCAGTAAAGGATTAGCTGAAGAGGTAGGAAGTCTCCTGTCATTTATCCAGCAAGAGCTAAAGTAATCTGTTGCTTATCTGTTTGGCCTGCAGTCTCCACCCTATTCGGGCCTTCCACAGCCATTGTGCAATTGCTTTTTTAATAAAACTTTTTAATGATGAGTACTACAGATACAAGCAACTTTGCAGTAGTGCTGGGTTACTCCAGTGAATCAGCAGCAATCGAAGCCTTCTGACTGCAAGAAGAACGAAAGCAGTAAAGGATTACCTGAAGAGGTAGGAAGTCTCCCGTCATTTATCCAGCTAGAACTAAAGTAATCTGTTGGTTGTCTGTCAGGCCTGCATTCTGCACCCTATTCGAGCCTTCTACAGCCATTGTGCAAATGCTTACCGGAACATAATTCATCCCTGTAAGTTCCCAGTTAAAAATCATTTCCTTTGGAATGCTCTCCATATTTATGATTTTGCGAACATCAAAAACAAACTGTTCTTTAAAAACCTGAAATCTAGTTACTGCACAGGCTATTCAATTGACATACGTGTTGGTTTTGTTGGCAATAAAAGCGAAAATCGGATGAAGCAAGGATTGGACGTATACATGTAGCATTTATACTCCTGAAGTGAAGGCATTAGTAGGGAAACGAGCCTCTAAACTTGGAGTTACATGTACTTCTACCATGAGGTTCTTTAACAAAACAAAATTTTGCTGAGCGTCAACTCAAAGAGAGAGCTGTTAGAACATGGGCAAGGTCATAGGAAGCCGAGTTGGCAAACGAAAAAGAGATGGAACACACAGTGGAACCTGTCTATAACGGACACTTTTGGGACAGCCAATATTGTCCTTAATAGAGAGGTGTCCTTAACTTAGAGGTTCAGTGATTCAACTTTGCAGAAGTAATAGAAGCCAAAGTTAACAAGGATGTTGGATATGGTCTGGAAATACCATGCTGATTAACCAGATGGATAAATTTTGCAAGCTCAGCGTTTTATTCAATCATTACTATTATTTAAACCAAAAATAATTAATTATAATTTTGTGGGTGGGGCTTTGTCCGCCTTAAACGGGTCAATTTGCATGGCTGAAGCTACATTGGTGACTGCAACAGCGTTCGTTGTACGGAATAGAGAGGTTCCGTTATCCGGAGGTTAGTTTCTATGTTAATGAACGGCCTTACGGCCGGGACATCTTAAACTGTCCGTAGTAGAGAGGTGTTTGTTATTTCAAGGTCCGTTTTAGAGAGGTTCCACTGTATATAGCAGTCCATGAGTTGTCATGTAAGAAGAAAGGCTGACCATGTTAGGTAATGAACTGGACAGACACTATGTACTAGTTTTACGGGGCTATTATAAACACAGCAATTGTAACTGCAGCTGGTCATTGCAATGGTGGACACAGACTGCAACAAACGTTGGGCATTGGTCTTTTTAGTACGAATGGGCTATGTCAAAGTCGAGTAAAGTATTGATAATCATGCGTCAATCATCTGGCTAGTCGGATCAGCTTCTACCGTCTTCTCGCGTTCACTAAATAATGAATATGTACATGTAAGTATACACTGTAGCTATTTATGTTTCAGAAGGCTTCGATTGCTGCTGATTCCCAGCTTTCTGGAGTAACTCAGCACTACCGCCAAGTTGCTTGTACCTATAGTATGTCAATAAATAGTGTTATTAAAAGTATATACTGAAATTACTGAGTACAGTACAGTATTTACTGAGTATTTTATTCAGCTGCTAGATGCTTAGGAATACAGCAGATGTTTACAGTACTTAAACAGTACTTTGTAAAGGTAATTATAATGTGGTTCATGCACTTTTTAATGATGCATACTGTATATGGAACGATACATACACTATACAACATTGTTTTCCTTACCTTGTTCTTTCGGGTTAGTGTAGACAGTACTCACAAAAAGTTGCTGTAGTTTTTTTTGTTTCGTAGTACAAAACGGTCATACTATGATTATACTATAGTGTTTCTTTTACTGTGTTGTATTCAGCTGTCATAGTTCTTTATTATCTAGCTGTACTATTGGTAAACAAACAGTATAACACTAAGTTATGACAGCTGAGTGCTTAAATTGTAATGAAAAACAGCTTTAGCATGACTACGCTACTAATGCAAAACGAAAAGGGATGGCAACTTTTCTTTATTGAGGGCTATGTACATGTATATGCAGAGCTAGAAATAAGTAAAGCTAGAAATAAGTATTTACATTTGATCAATCATGTAAACCAATTATTCCCAGGTTTGTTTGGCCATGTTGTAAAATTGATAGGATATTATTGGAAATAATAAAACAAGTTTTTGGGAGAAAAAAAAAGGCCAAGTTAAAAGGAAATGTTGGTGGGATTCAAACCCAAGTGTAGGAAAAAACAAAAAGAAAGTGAGCTTTACTGGGATTCAAACGCACTGTTGAAAAAAAATAATATTACAGCGCTTTGACAGAATGGCCAACCATGTTCTTCTTTGCTTTGTCAATTGGATGTTTGCTCGGAAATTGACCAATGACAGACTGTTATTTCTAGCTATATGTATATACTGTAGTAATCGAAAAAGGTATATACATGTATATATATATATATATATTTTTTTTAAATGAAACAAATAGTACTGTGGTACTACTGTATTAGGATTGCTGTGTTCAAGACAATGTTATATCCAGCTGTCAAAATACTTGGTTGCAATACTTATCTATCAGCATAGTATAGCTATAACATGGAATTACAACAGCTGGATATAACATTGTATTGAACAAGGCATCCTGTAATACAGTAGTACAATCATCGGTTTCAGTTTCAAAATTGTATACTTTTTTTGATTCCTACTGTAGCTGTTGCTCATAAGTAATTTCAGAACCACTAAACAAGTGGATTTTATTTTTCGATAGTTCACTTGTGAGAAATACACAGCCGTTCAACGATCATTGCACCGTCCCATAGAACGGAAAGTAAACTTTTTTCTTGTAACAACTGTACATGTATATTGGTAGATAAAGTGCTAATGAATCATAACAGTTGTGTGAGTATGTGTTGTAGTGCTTGTTCAGTACAGTAGTATACTTTGATTAACAAGTATGGGACAATCATTGTTTTTGACCTATGCTGAACATACATGTACAGCACATTGCAAAAAAAGAGAGTATCATGTTGTATGAACATTTATAAAGAAAACAATCCGAACACAGTTATTGTTCTAACTCTGTTGAACTCAGCTGTCATAACTTTTTGTTTAAACTTTCAGCTTTTGATTACAAAGATCATCTCACTTGATTTGTCGCTCATTATCAGCTAGCACAATGCATAAGTGTGTTCCAGTGTGGCCATCCATAGGGGTAACTCTGCTGCAATCTTTTGGTCTTTGCCCAAACAGTGATGCTTTGTAAATTCGTTTTGTGTGGTACATGTATATCATTATCATAATTAATGTTAAATTAGTTCAACAAAAGGATACAGCTTAGTATGACACAGTAAGGAACAATAATTGTGTTTGAATTATGTTTTTTTATTACGAAACAATTCTTTTGTACTAGTGATGTAGAGTTTGTTTTGTTATGTACTAGTAAAGGATAAAGTTGGCATTGTGTATTCCTTTCCTATCTGTAGTATACAGTTATACTAAAGTGGTTTTTAATACAGTTTTATCACTCAGCTGTCATAACGTAGTGTTATATTGTTTGTTTATCAATACCATAGTTAAATAACAGAGAATTACATGTATGACAGCTGAGTATAGTATTGTAAAAAGACAACAGTATAGTATAATTGTGGTACAGCCATTTCATTCAACGAAACAAATACACAACATGAAATTTTTTTTTTTAGGCGTGCTGTATGTGTAATTTTAAAAGATAGCGTTGAAATATTTTTTGCTTCATCCCACTTATCATGTTCTTGCCTATTGATTATCTTCAGGTGATTGGCTATTTCGAAGATCACGGGAGTTCATCTTGAGTTGGATTGAGGTAAGGATTTATGGCTGAGTATTTTGTAGGTAAAATCTTGACACTGTATGCTGAGTAAATGTACATATATACTTCGTCCATAATGCACAATGTGTAATAAAAGATTGGAGTGTACAACTCCCATGCTTTAACGAGATATAGTCAAACTGGAAGTACTATTTATAGATATAGTCACGTTGATCACTTGTGCGCTTTGATTTTAGCTCGTAATTAATCCATCACGATCACGTGTACCTAAAATAAAATCGAAGAAGGTCAGGACGGCGTTCTCAGCTCCGTCGTTTGTTCTTTTGTTGAGCGGACTGTAAGCTCTACTACTACTCCCAGAAGATCACCTAGACTGGCTTCTAAAAATGAAACAACTTTGATGATTTGCCTTGAGAGGAAACAAGCCAACTCCACTATGCCAAGATGTGTTTGACACCTTCTCCTAACGGTTCAGCAGTATCGAAACCACTGTTGCCGAAGCAAAAATTGCAAATAAAACAGATCATCAAGGAACACAATCATAACTATTCCAGTGACACTGATTATGAGTATGTATACTCAATTGGAAAGGACAAATCTCGAATTCCAAGAGTCACTGTTCCAAATCAATGATGTCGAGGTACCCCTTGTTATAACAATGGAGCCTCTGTTAACATCATTGATGAACCAACGTACAAAAGTATTATTCAAACCTCACCTGTTGACTTATGTTACACCACGAAATGTTTATTTGCATACAGATCGAAAGAATAACTGCCATTGATTGGGCAGTTTAAATGTATGATCAAATTCCAACTCAAAGAAGAGAACGTTATGATCCGTGTATTAAAAGGAAACCACGGCTCACTGCTCTAGGCATCATTAATCTCCAGGTGAATGAAGTGGAAGTGACCGCATGTCCTCTAGATGTTAGAAATTCCCTGATTTGTTCATCGGCATAGGACAATTCAAGGGTGAAGCAGTAAAACTACACATTGACACGTCTGATTCCCTTCCACATCAGAAAGTCCAAAAGGAACTGGCCAGTCTAGAGCAAAAGGCTATTACTGAACGAGCCAACTGTCTAACACCATGGGTTTCTCCATTGGTTGTGACACCGAAGAAAGATAGATATGTCCATATTTGTATAGACATGCAAATGGCTAACAAAGCAATTATACGAGAGCGACAACCAATGCCCACTATGATGATCTGACACACAATCTGAATGGGTGCAGCAGTATTCTCAAAACTAGACCTTTGAGTTAGATACCACCAATTGCTTCTAGATCCAGAAAGCAGATATGTTACCACATTTGCCATGCAGCAAGGTTTATGGAGGTACACTTGTCTCAATTTTGGTACCAATTCTGCTAGTGAAAACTTCCAAAAAAAGGTCCAATCTGTAACAACTCGGGTTCACTAAACATTAGTGATGACATCATAAGTTTTGGGAAATCTCAGGCAGAACACGACAAGGCACTGAGGCAGTGTGTCGTAGACTATCCAATGCAAATCTCATTTTAAACAAAGGAAAATTTGACCTCAATAAAACCGTTCATTTTTGTTTTTCCGTTTTGTTTTCACTGCTTGTGGCATTTCGGAGGCAGTTAATAATGCCTCCCGACCAACAACAGCTATTGCTATTCGTAGTTTTCTGGGAATGGCAAGGTATTGTGCGAAATTCATCCCGAAATACAGTGATGTATCCGAGCTGTTGCGAGAGCTGACAAAGAAGAATAACCATTTGAGTAGTTACCAAAGCATGAGGAGTCATTTCAAAAGATCAAAAAGCTACTCATGAGTGCCCAGGGGATGTCCTATTTCGATCCTAATACACAGGTAGATATTAAGTCCTGGATGAAGCTGAGACAGCTCCTAATGCATGTTATCAGTAGCTGGCAATGATGTTCAGTTAACCGTACAGCTATTTACAAGCTAAATTTTTTACAAGCCGCTTTAACGTTCATTGATGCATGTATTATTACTATACTATACTTATACTTTCTGTACAGTCACGTCAGCTTTTTTAACTGATAAACGTCATCATTCATAGTTGTTTATTTGCAAGCAGCAATGGTGGCAAGTCTTCTTAAAGGTAAACTCTGGTAGTGTTCTGCTATGATACTGAAGATGCCAGCAAGTAAGAAAAGTGTCCTCAGGTGTAATCTAACTTCTGTTTTCGGAGTATCATGCCTTCTTGTAGACTAAACATGGCGGAAAAAAATCCATGAATCGTTGATTTCTCCAAAGCCTTGCAGTAGATCACTAGTTACTTTTGATGGCATGGAGAGCTTGGTTTAGATGTAACCAAGACAATATTTAGAGCTGAAGCATAATGGTACACTACCGGATTTTGTGTTTTAGGTCTTAAAAGTATCGTGGAAAGTGGTACTGATCTTGTTCGTCTTTATTATTTTACAGCGTTTCTGTGTTTAGCATTCTTAGCAATGGATAGCTCTACTGTATGAAACTTATTTAGGCTTCAAATGTTCTAAACTGGAGTTATGATTGCAGCCAAGTTTATGGCTGTAAAAGGCTGACCCAGGACTTAATCTACCTGTGTAATGAAACACAGCTCATTGCAAATACCACTCACACGGGATTATTCACAATTCTTCTACAAACCCCAGGTGGTATGGCAGAACCACGAGTTGTCGCATAAGCACTAACATGAGTTGAACGTCGATACTCGCAGACAGAAAAACAGGCACTGGCAATTGTCTGGGCAATTGAAAAGCTTCACATTTATTTGTATGGAAGCCATTTCAAGCTGATCATTGATTGTAAACCGTTACAATTTATTCATAACAATCCCAAGTCCAAGTCACCAGCAAGAGTGGAACGATGGAATCTTCGACTACAGGAAGGTCCAAATGTTGAAGTCATTTACACAAAAGGTAGCCATAACCCCTCCAATTATCTATCCAGACACTCCAGCCTACAAGACTTAGTGAGATACTGTACAGTAGGCCACTTCTCAAAGCAAAACACTTCATTGTGTGGTGGTGGTATTTTTGATACGGGACTCTGATTTGAACACTCTCAACAACTTGCCACCAGAATATTAAGAAGCTAATCGAGCAGAACTGGAGCTTTCCAAATGTGTGAGATCACTGTGAGTGACAATGCAACGGTTGTATTAAAGGGTAGCCAGATTGTCATCCCAGAACAACTACGAGAGAAAGCAGTCTCCGTAGCTCACCAAGGACATCAGGGACTACTGAAGACCAAGCAACTCTTAAGAGAGAAGGGGTGGTTCCCTTGAACTGATACCATTGTTAAAGAATGAATGATACGTGTATTGCTTGTCTGGCAAATGGACCGGAAATTCATCCTGAACCCCTCATTATGTCCCAGCTACCACAAGGTCCATGGCACACAGTGTGTATGGATTTCTGTGGCCACAGGAGAGTACCTGTTTGTGGTAATTGATGCGTATCAAGGTTCCCCGAAGTAGAAGTTGTTCGACCTACATCAGCATCCGCGATTATTCCGAAACTGGATAAAAGGTTTGCAACTCACAGTATTCCAGTCTGTGTATGTAGTGACAATGGACCTCCATTTACCAGTACTGTAATTAAAGAGTGCATGGACAGCAATGGAATTCAGCATCGGAAGATTACACCTCAAGCTAATTTGGAAGTGAAGCACTTCATGCAACCATTGACCAAGGCTGTACAATCAGCCGTGATAGAAGAAAAACAATGGACACGGGAGTTGTCGAAATTCCTCCTCCATTATTGGACAACCCCTCATACCACAACGAAAGCACCCCCAGCTTAATTATTGTTCAATTATAGCGTTCATAACAATTAAGTTATCTCAAATCACATGCACCATTACAAATGATCATGATAGTGACGAGATACGACTCATAGATGAGAAGACAAAGAGCAAGATTAATAAGAGTTCCGATCAAGGTCAGCGAGCTCAACAGTCTCCATTGAAGGTCAATGATACGGTTCTTATACTGCAGAAGAAGAACAAATTCACAGCTCGGTTTGACTCTCTACCTTTTAAAGTTGTAAGGAGACATGGTCACAGCATGTCGAAATGGAAAGTTTGTGACAAGAAAAGTCTCACATTTCAAGATAGTTGATTCATCTGTCATCCAAAATGATAACCAGGAAGGAAACTAGAGTGAAGAGGATGTGGAAAGCAGTCAATGACGAGGTACACCCACGAGTATAAGCTCAGAAAGCTGAGGACTGACCGATCCGTAATCGATACCCTCTTGAACGATTCGGACGATATGTGTATATTTACTCATACAAGTGCTTTGTCATTCAAAACAAGGAGATGAGATGTTGTGACTAAACTGTATTGTTATATCTGAATACTTATACTTTAATAACAATTAATCTAATAACTGTACTTTAATAACTATTGATAATTTTGATTAGGGCTAGACGATATTGGCGATATTTTCACTATTATATCGCCGGAAGACACTATTGCGATGTGCTGGTGAGAAATTACTATCGCGATATTAACGCATGTGTTTGCACATGTGCAAAACTACACAAAATATGGCACGTGTTGTTGAATTTGTCTAAATGGATGCTAAAAAGATGGTGTGCTCAATAATGCAGTATTTTGTATACATTTCCGATGGATCCATTTATGGAATAACCAGCTTTTTTTTTTCTTAATATAAGCACAACAAATAATAAATAGTGTACTGAAACAATAGCATCACACAAGGCAGAGGAAAGCATATGAGTGCTATTCACTATCGCGAAAGCAATGTTTCTACTATCGTGACAGTAAAATGTTTACTATCACCCACCCCTAATTACTGGTTGGTCAGTAATATGGTAGAACTTGGTTGCATGCTTTTATGGTAATCTGGATTAATCCTGGACATTATATATATGTAGGCTTTGTTATGACCTACATGTAAATGCCTTTTTGTGTGTGTATGTATGGTTGCGTGCGTGCGCATGTGTTTGTGTGTGCCAAGACTGACGAATCTGATGTCTTAATATTGCTGTAGTGTGGACTTGCTGATATGAAAGAAGCTTTGTGGTATCAAATTACAGTAGTGGCCAAAAAAAACTTAAGGTTTCCTATTTTAAAAACAACCATTTTTACAATGGAACGAAGACTGAACAGTGGTCTCCTCCTTTTATTATGGTGCAGTGGAACCTCGATTATCCGGACCTCGTTTATCCGGAACCTCGATTATCCGGACTTCTAAAAGGCTTGAAAAAATT
>JAYJLX010054654.1:0-10721 GCA_036873525.1 Chalinula nematifera | reverse complement strand
AATTTAACATATTGCGAAATGCGTGTTAATTTAAGACAAAAGTATTGCAAAAAATGGACAGTTAACACTAAAACCAAGTCATTTCTCTTTTTTGCCAATGGAATAAGTATCTTTGTAGAATACTGTTTTGCTTGTGCTACTTTAGAATTTGTGTCCACATAGGTTTGTTGATAAATAATACCAATTCCGTTTTTTAAATACGACCTAATACCAATTGCGTTTTTGAAGTTGGTTTATGGGAGTGTTTATATTTTAATATTTTAAGTTTCTCATTTGGCTTCGACTCTGTTCAGCCAGCGAAATTCGTTCCCTGAGCAGAGTCGAAGGAAAGTAACTCAAATTCTCTTTTGGCTTTAATTTTTTGTTCACTTGAAAAAAGTACTACTTTATTTTTTAGACTTTCAACCAAAGTTTAGATATTTGATCTATTTGTCTAGTGTGATCACCTGTTTTATTGGAATCTTCAGTAGCGCTCTGAGTCGATTTTTTTATATCGTTGGTCGATTGTGTGTCAGGTGGTGGGAGTGACTCTTCATCTATCTGCTCTGCATGATCTAATATCGATGCTGTTTCAGTTTTTTTGTCATATTTTACTTTTGAGTTAGCAGAGATGCTTGGTTCATTGTTTAAATTTTTATAACCTCCAGAATTACTAAAAATAGAAGAACGAGGGGAGTGTAGTTTTTTTATAAATTTTGTAGTTTTTGGTAATTTAGTTTTATTTGTTGTAGCACTATCTTCTTTGGCGTGTATTTTTTCTTCTTCTTCTTCTAATATCGTAGCTGTTTCGGTTTTTTTGCTATATGTTACTTTTGAGTTAGCAGAGATGCTTGGTTTATTGTTTAAATTTTTATAACCTCCAGAATTACTAAAAATAGATGAGCGAGGGGAGTGTAGTTTTTTTATAAACTTTGTAGTTTTTGGTAATTTAGTTTTATTTGTTGTAGCACTACTTTCTTTAGCATGTGTTTTTTCTTCTTCTACAAAAGAAGATTTTTCCAATATCGTAGCTGTTTCATTTTTTTTATCGTATTTTATTTTAGAGTCAGCGAATAGACCAGTTTCATTATTTAGATTTTTTAAACTATTGAATAGATTAATTATCGAAGATGAAAAAGATTGCATTTTTTTAACAAATCCTGGATTTTTTTTTAAAGAATTCATTTTAGTGCAATTTTTTCCTACCTCTCTGGTAATCCTTTGACGTCCATTGAAAATGCTACCAAAAAAACTTTTGTCATTTCTATTTATCAATTTTTGAATATTTTTGTTAAATAAAAGAATAGTATCTTTTGCTATCGGACTTTTAAAAGACTCACTCTCTCTTCTTTTAAATACTGATATGTTCCTCGATAGAGGATTTGATGTACTAATTGCAGGCATTTTAATCACCTCACTAGTCATTCACTATTAATATTTAAAATTTTGAATAATTGTTATTTTTAATATTTTTTAAATTGATATTTGTTAGAAGTTTTTATTTGGTAGCTTAATAAAACATAGCGATACTATTACTTTTATTATCATATAATTCAAGATGAATTTCTCTTATCATAATCATTTATCTTTCATACAATAAAAAAATTAAGCCATTGAAAAAATCATGAAAACTAATTCTTGATATATTTATTTTAGAGCACAAATTGATCAAGAGGTCCTAGTATTTGAAATAAATTTTTATCTGTTTTTAAAATAGTGGCTAATTGATCACTTGTTTGTATCCCCATAGGTCCTCTTGCTTTTCTGAATTGGTTTATCGCTTTGTATGGATCTGGTTTCGATCGATGATTTAAATAGCTGTTAACTTGATCAAAAATAATAGTTGCAGTTCCTGTACGACCTACTCCATCTGAACAATGCATGATTGGCGGACCAATATTTTTTGATTTATCCTGTTTTGTTTGAAGGCGATTAATCATAAAACTTAGCATTATAAGATCCGCAATATTTACAGATGTTTGATCATTAAATTCGTTGTATTGAATACGTACGCAATGTTTATCATTGATTTCTATATCTTGTAATGTAAACTTCCCATCCATTACTTGAATTTCTTTTCTGTTAGTTATTTCCATTTCACCCATTTTTATGGTTTTGCCCTCTTTAGGTGTATATTGAGTTGATCTTTTGTTTTTAACTTTGTCATTTTTATTGGTTAAATCAACAATAACAGGAGAATCAGTTGCATAGACCATTGTAAAAAAGTTAGCTATATGATTAGAACTTTTAGGCCCTTGAGCTGCTATAATATCTCCAGATCGCATATGCACCACATTTGCATGACAAGGATGAACAGATTCGTCATTTTCATCAAAAATTTTAACCGCACTATCAGTAAAACACGGAAGTTCATTTGGCTGATGGAATTGAGCAAAATCGTTATTTTTCATAAATTCCTTTTGACCAGTTAATGAGTTGTCATCAGTAACAGTTGGTTTCGGTAAAGCTTGGAACTTTTGCTTATCTGCATTTTTAGGTTCATCTATTATTTCACCTTTAAATTCATCTTCTATAAAATTGTAACAAGGTTCTAAATCTGCTGCATATTCACAAATATCATTAAATTCCTGGTTAACTTTTTCAGTAGAAGATTTAGAGTGTGGGGTATTAGTATAAATTGAGCTCGATTTTTTGCTATTAATAGGTTGTGATGATTCCTCTTTTTCATAAGTTGAATTGTTATCTTTAGAGATACCAAAGCATTCTTTTAATATATCTATAATTATATTTAGTAATTCATTTATTCTTTTTATGAATGATTTTTCATTGTTAATATGTATTTTTGGAATACTCATTCCACGTAATTTAAAATGATTATTTTTTCTGCTAGCATAAGTTTGATTGCTATATTGTTGTACTGGCACCATACTATTTAATAGCTTTTGTTTTCCACTTTTAAATATTTCATTTTTAGTGCTGGCTATATTAGTTTTATCTCTTAAATTATGGGGTAAAATATCAGGCATATTGCACCTCAACAATAGTAACAAATATTTGTTGGTCTTATTATAATAAGCAAATTAAAGGTCAAATAATGAGTTTGTTTATTTAAAATAATTTTTCCTAAAAATAAAATAACCCAATTTTAATTTAGTAGTAATTGTATAAGATTTATTTGTACATCAAGTTAATATTTTTATTTAGAATTTTTTATTAATGATTTTTTGATATTATCGATCTATTATTTATATTCACCAATAAGTTGTTGCTGAATATTCAAAGCAGTAATGAAAATAAAAATAAGATCACACTTTCAATCAAAAAATAATCATCACTTTTATTTGGATTGTATTATTATTTTAGTTAATGTGAATATTTTTTATACATGCTGTAAGTCACTGTTTGTTCAATTCAAACATTGCTATTGTAACATGCTTAATAATGATTCCATATCTTGATTCGCTTTCAAAATAGTTGCTAGTTGTCCGCCTGTTTGTACACCTGATGGCCCTCTTGCTGATCGAAACCTTGTTATTGCATGAAATGGATTTATTGGACGTTCACCATTTAAGCAACTCTTAACTTGATCTAAAATAACAGTTGTAGTTCCTGTACGCCCTATGCCCGCTGTACAGTGGATTATTGGCGGTCCTACTTTTTTTGATCGGTCTTGGGTTATTTCAATACGGTCAATCAAGAGACTTAGCACTACGAGATCAGCAATTTTGCCAGGTGTTTTATCATCAAACTGATTGTGTTGAATCCGTATACAAGGTTTATCTTTAATTACTAGCTCTTGTATTGTAAATTTTCCATCCATTACTGTAGTTTCTCGAATGTTTTTTACTGTCATATCTCCTAATATTTTTTGTGAACCTTGGGTAGGGGTATAGTTTGTAGTTCTTTTTGCAAGTGCTGGATCTGTATTATTAGTTAAATCGACTATAACTGGAGAATCGGTACCGTAGACCATTTTAAAAAAACTGGTTTGGTGTTTCTCTCCCCTTGAGTGTTGTGATGGCAAAGGACCTTGTGCTGCTATAACATCTCCAGATGGCATATGCACGACATTGCCATGATATGGATGAATAGATTGTCCTGACTCATCCATAATTGTTACAGCTGAATCAGCGTAGCATGGAAGAGTGTTCTTTTCATTTAAAAATTTAGTAAAATCTTTGATATTTTGCATTTTAAGTAATAAATTTTCTTTTTCAACGGGTGGAGTATCCAGATCTTCCCACAATGACTTAAAATGCTCTACTTTGTCTTTTGCTTCCTCTTTATTACTATATTCATCAATTGTATCTTGTTTATATTCATTAGGTAATGATTTATAAAAACCTTCTAACTGTGTTGCAAATTGACAAACATCATCAAACTGTTTAGTGCTAGTCCCTGAGATCGATGGTTTTGCTTGTGTTGTTGATACTTTGGAAGTAGGGCTAGAAAACGTTAATTTTGCGTTATGATTTGTAGCAGCGGCGCGTTTTGAGGATTCCAAGTTTTGATTAAATGGATTTAATGGTTGTGCTGGTCTTCTTTTCTCTGGTAGTGGTGGTGCTTGTTCTTTCGTTTGCACTTGGTTATCGGTTCTCATGTCCCTTTCTGGTACTAATGGTTTCCTCTCTGGTACTAATGGTTTCCTCTCTGGTAATGCTGATGCTTGTTCTTTCGTTTGCTGCGCTTGGTTATAGCTTTTCTTTGGTGGTAGTGGTGGTGCTTTTTCTTTCGTTTGCGCTGGGTTATCAGTTCCCATTTCCCTTTCTGGTACTAATGGTTTCCTCTCTGATGATGCTTGTGATTCATTTTCTTGGTTATAGTCTTTCGGTGGTGGCTGTGGTGCCAAATTTTTTGATGATCTACTTGTGTCTTCTTTAGTGGAATGAAATATATTTTGAATTTTATTTTTAATGTACTCTAAAATATTGTTGAGTGATTGTTTAAATGAGTGAATCCATGACTTGTTATCTTTAAAGGCAATATTTGCATTTGGTTTTCCTATGTTACCTGATTTTAAATTTCCATTTTGCCTGTTTGCTTCAATTTTTGTATTATAACTTGAAGGTGCTGGTTTAGATGCTTTAATTTTTTGACCTTTATCAATGTTCCGAAATCCAGGTTGCAATGGTACGTGTGTATTTAATGGTTGTTTTTTGGGATCTATTGGCATAATATCTCTCTATAATATTAAATATTTTTTTATTTGATTAATAAAGAAAAAAATAATCAATTCAAAAATTTACAATAATAAAAGCGATGCTTTAAGAATTTATTGATTATTGATTATTGATTATTGATTATTGATTATTGATTATTGATTATTGATTATTGATTATTGATTATTGATTATTTTTAAACAGACTTTAGTATGAAAAAAATACTGCTTTAATTTAATTTTAGCAGTAATTTTAATTTTATTCACAACTTTTTAATCATTTTTTTGATATAGTAGTTCCCAAATTGCATGACCTAATTTTTTTCCTCTTTTTTCAAATTTTGTTTCTGGTCTATAATCAGGTTTCGTTGCAAAAAGTTTAGTTTCTGCTTTATTTTTCCAGCCATCAGATGCGTTTATAATTGTTACCATATATTCTGCATAATGTTCCCAGTCTGTCGTTATATGCAAAACACCTTTTTTTTCCAATTTTTGATGCAATAAATTAATAAATGATTGTTGAATAAGTCGTCTTTTATGATGTTTTTTTTTATGCCAAGGATCAGGGAAAAAAATTTGAAAACGATGAATACTACTGTTTTTTATTCCATATTTAAGTACGTCATGAGCATCATCGCAAAAAACTCTCAAATTAGAAAGATCATTTTTGTAGATATTATTTAATATTGCACCAATCCCTGGTTTATGAACCTCAATACCAATGAAATTGTATTCAGGCATTTTTTTCGCCATTTGCAATAAAGAATCGCCCATCCCAAAACCAATTTCAATAATTAAAGGGGATTTTTTCGGAAAAAGTTTATCATCATTTATAAAGCCTTGTTTGGTTTCTAAGCCATATGCTTCCCAGTGATATTCCCACCCTAATTTTTGGCTATTGGTCATTTTTCCCTTTCTTTGCACAAAACTTTTAATCGTGCGAAGCTGCTGTTTAGAAGTAGGATTCTCATTCATATTTTTAATACTTTTTACTGGGTTCATAATTTTCACAAAATTAGCAGATAGCTATTTGAATATGTATCATAATATATTTTTTTACTGAAATAAATCCAGACATAGTCTAACCATTTTGGGCTGTTTGAGCCCTCTGTACATGAGACAAAATGAATTATTAAACAAATGAATAGTGAAAAGCTTGTGATATACAGAGGTGATGTGTTACCTTAAGTTAAAAAAAAGTAAGGTAACAATTGACATGCCTGAGTTAACCGTATGGTTGCTATCATGGTTTTATGAAGCCAATGAAAAAAGTTACTTAGCTGTTGATCGAAATCAGTGGAAGTTTGGTAAAAATAAAGTTAATTTTTTGGTGATTGGCATACCCTATAAACGCATGATTATAGTAAATTTTTCAGGACTGACTACTTGAATCTGGCAATGACACATTTTAACTCAAAGTATCTGTTAAATTAAAACATCTACAGAGTATTGGGTTTACATTGTGCATTAGGGTCATTACTGATTTTACATGCAACCTCAGAACTATCACCACCAAGATGAGTATTACCCCATGTAACAATAGAACCATCTTCTTTTAATGCTGCAAATGCACTTTGGGTTGAATATATCGTTTTAACACCACCGTCACTGCTTAATTGCTTTTTAATCGTATCACTATATACTCCACCATGTGTTGGATTTCCCCAAACTACTACCGATCCATCTTTTTTTAATGCTGCAAAAGCATCGTTAGTTGAATAAATAATTTTAACACCGCCGTTACTACTGAGTTGGTTTTTAATCGTATCATTAAAAACGCCACCAGAATTATTGGAACCCCAAACAACGACCGAGTTATCATATTTTAATGCTGCATAGGCCAATTTATTCGAATAAATTTTTTTAACGCCACCATGACCATTTAATTGCTTTTGAATTGCATCAGTGAGTTCTCCACCAACAGTGCCATCTCCCCAAACCACTACGGAATGATCTTTCTTTAATGCTGCAAATGTATTCATATTTGCTACAATGTCTTTAACCCCACCGTTACTATTTAATTGCTTTTGAATTTCATTACTAATAATTCCACCCTTTGTTAAGCTATTTACCCCCCAAATTAGAACTGAACCATCATTTTTTAATGCGGCAAAAACATAAGGACTCGTTACAATGTCTTTAACTCCACCATTACTCATTAATTGCTTGTTAATAGAATCATTGAATGTTTCAATATAATCTGGGGATCCCCAAACCACTGCTGAACTATCTTTTTTTAATGCCGAAAAAGCAAGTTCAGTTGAATAAATTGTTTTAACCCCACTGTTACTGCTGAGTTGTTTTTTTATCTTATCACTGAATGCACCACCTTTATCTGGATCACCCCAAACAATAACAGAACCATCATATTTTAATGCTGCAAATGATTTGTTATTTGAAAAAATGGTTTTTACACCACCATCACTACTTAATTGAGTTTTAATACCAGCAGTGAAATCGCCACCGTAATCAGAATCACCCCAAACGACTACTGAATGATCATTTTTCACTGCCGCAAAAGCACCATTAGTTGAATAAATCGTTCTAACATCTCTATCTCTGTTTAATGCTTTTTCGATAGCATCACTAATTACGCCACCATATCGTGCGTTTCCCCAAGCAATAACAGTATCATCTTGTTTTAATGCCGCAAAAGCAACTTGGTTTGAATATATTGATTTAACATTGATCAATTTTTTTTGGACGGCACTTGAATTTCCACCTGCAGCTGCTCTACCCCAAGTTACAACACTCCCATCTTCTCGAAGAACTGCAAATGCAGTGGAAAGATAATCATGACTGTTAGTAGCTATTTGAGCAGGCACATTTTTAACCACTTTAATTTGAATTGTTTGAGTAATACCTTGGTATTGAGCGGTTATGGTTACTGTCTTTCCCAAACCAGATTGCTGCCCGAAAAGCAACCCCGTTTTGCTTTCAATATCAATCACTTTAGGGTCACTACTGCTCCAAGTAGTTTGATTGGTAACATCCTGAACAGTGCCATCATCAAAATCAGCTTCTGCAAGTAACTGTTTATGACCACCTGCCATTGTTACATGAAGTGGTGCCTGAGATTGTGGTTTGACTATCAAATGACTGAACTTAGGTAAAGGATTAGGTTTATGATTTGATCCCGTATGTTTACAACTCATCAATACAAAACTAGGAAAAATAATAAATAACCACAAAATATATTTTTTCATCTCTGTACACGACATAACTTTACCCTATAGCATCGAATTTGACCCTTTATTAGGTCACAAAACAAAGACTTTACTTGAATTTTGATACCTTTAGAATTTGTCGTAATAGCATTATCGATAATATACATGTAAAAAGGTATTTGATTCTTAACTAACCAAGAAAACCAATTTTAAACGAAAAAATGTAGCCCTTGCTTGAAGTATACACATAAAATAGAACGAATTGTAATCATAAAGAGTTGGTTCAATACACTTTATCTGCGTAAATGGCACCTTGATCAGGGCATACATGCTTCAAAGCTTTTGCGTCAGTCACATTAGCTGGCATAATAGCTTCCTTGTTAATCAAACCAATTTGCGCCTGTTTATCATGAGCAATTTTAGGCAGAAGTTCATTATTTAATTTTTCTTTAGGCTCATTCTTTTTTGAACAAAACTTACATTTGAATATTGCATACATAGTATGTTATATTAATACTCCCCTAAAAAGACAATCAGCTGAATTTTTCCCACAATTAATTTTTAAGTAGTTGATTACACTGCATCGTAGTTGTTGCGGTATTATTTAAATTTTGTTTTTAGTATTAGATAAGGCGTTTAGTATGTCTCAAGATGTTAACGGTTTACCAAGCTCGGATAGTGGCTCTTCAAAAGTAACAATTTCAACAAACAATCAGGTGAATAACCAAGCTTCTTTATTATAGCGAAAAAGATATTCAGGATTTCGAAACTGCTCCAAAACCAGTGGCAGGAATAGATGCTGAAAAATTTAAAAACGAATTAGACATAATTACTAGTTATGCTAAAGAAGGTCAATTAACTAAAATAGAAGATCTTTTCGCAGCTTTAGATGTCAACAAAAAAGATAAAGATGGCGATAGTTTGCTAATTTATGCGATAAAAAATGGATACACTGAAGCAGCTAGGCATCTGTTAAATCATTCAAAAATTGATGTTAACGCAAAAGATGCAAACAATTGTACGGCTTTAATGCATGCTTGTACGAAAGGTTATGTTGAAATAGCGAAAATTCTATTAAATTGTAAAGATATAGACGTAACTGCTAAAAGTAAAAATGAAGATTCAGCTATAACCATGGCTTGTAATAGTAGAAGTGCTGCGATTGTAAAACTTTTATTATTAAACGCTAAGGTTGATGTCAATGCAAGAGATTCACGCGGAAGGACTCCTTTGATGATTGCTTGTGATGCAGGAAATATTGAAATATCAAAACTTTTAATACAATCTGAAGCTGTTGCCCTTAACGCAGTTGATAAAAGGAATTATACTGCTTTATTGCTTGCTTTATGTTCAGACAGCAAAGAAATAGCTCATATGTTATTGAACACTCAAAAAGTAGATATCCATGCATCACGTGGAACAGGGCGAACTGTTTTGGGGCTCGCTTGTCAATCAGGAATGGATGAAATAGTACAAACGTTAATAAAAAATGGAAACATAGATATCAATGAAAAAAATACAAACGGCGAAACTCCCTTAATATGTGCTTGCAAGAAAGGACACGAAAAAATAACCAAATTCTTGTTAGGTATTGAAGGAATAGATGTCAATGCAAAAGACAATGACGGACGTACTGCTTTAATTTGGGCATGTATAGAAGCACGTGTTGCAGTAGTACAAAAGTTATTAGAACATAAAGATATAGATGTCAATTTGAGAGATAAGCATGGCAAAAATGCTTTAATTCTCTCAATATTGCGAGCCTATCCAGGAGATAAAGAATATAAAATGGCAGAAATGTTATTAAAAGTTGAAAACATAGTTATTCATAAAACAGATGAATGTAACGATACTGTTCTAAGGGTTGCTCGAAAAACTAATAACGATAAAATAGTAAAAATGTTAGAAGCTTATGCTTTAGAAGATGCAAAAAACAAAACAGAGATGATGGAAGCTAAAGAAAAAAATACTATGCATTCACAAGAAAAAGGCTTCGTTAAATCGCTCAAATCTATAATCTATTTTGCTTTTTATGTATTAATGCTGCCATTAAAATTAGTTGTATTTTTAATTTTGCTGCCTATTAAATTAATAAAAAGTATTGTAAAGACAACAAAAACAAATAAATCGGTTTAGTAATAAACCTATCAGATAGCATACGATTCAAATATTTATAGATGAAATAATTCATAAAGATTTCAAAATATTTTTACTGCTAAAAGAACATCTTAAAAAAACAAAATGGCAAGGTAATCATTAACAAAAATTATAATCGTTTTAGTGTTAAAAGAACTGGTATCTGGAAATTGATTATAAATATCTGATACCAAACAAAATACAGCAATGATAAAATCTTTCAATGGCACAAGCGTAATTCATTGTTTTATTTGATTGCAAAAGCAAAATACCCAATTCGCTTGTGTTATCCAATCATTGAAAAATTTAATATTGGGTAC
>JAYJLX010054643.1:0-10724 GCA_036873525.1 Chalinula nematifera | reverse complement strand
ATTTTCGTACATGTTTGACTTTTGCTTGTGAGTGGCGACGAAAGGCTTGTGAATTCCATGGTTGTGTGGTATCCTCCGACATTTATTAATGATTGTGTGTAAATTAAACTGATGCCTAAAAACCCGCATACATCCAAATCACTTAGATTGCTTGGACAAACTGTATCAGTTGAATCATCAGGATGCTTAATGGTAAGTCTGCCAGCATTTGTATTTGTATTGCCATTTGAAAGTTCTGGATGATGCTCAAAAATTACAGGCGTGGAACACTTAACTGTAATCCCGGACAGTCGTTCAAATGTGTGACCTCCTAGTATACTGCAAGCAAATTTAGCCATACTAATAATAAAATTCAAATTGCGGAAACTACACCCATACCACTGCGGCACCCAACAATACATTTCACCTGTTATAGTATCCAGGTATTGATTTACATTTTTGAAATATATCAACGGTTCGCACACCTTTTGTTGGACAGACCATTGTCCTTCAATGCTACAGGTTAGAGTTTGTGTATCAGGACTGGTTTGGTCATCTCTTATGTAGTATCCAGTGTTACACTGTAGATTAACTACTTCACCACTCTGGTAGATTCGATCTTCAAAGTCTTCGTTTGGTAAAGAATATTTCCCGTTCGGCTGAGGTAACAGCTCTGGACATGAGTTTCTGAAACACTTAACTGATCCCGTGGGACTATATTGATAGTAACGGTATATAAATTCCTCTAATTGTCTAGACAAACTTGATATCCATTGGGATGAAGCCTCCTCCTCCCCTGATGGTGGGGAAACACACGTTTTCTTCTCTGGTCCTTCTCTGCTGTAATTATCTTTGCAAGAGAACGTGATCTCTTCATCACGATAAGCAAATGATGGTTGAATGAATCCGTTTAGAATAGAGGGGTGAGGAGAGCATGCTGGCTTTTCAACACACGTTTGTAATGGAGGGTCCCATCCTGTTGTACCGTAACATGTACTTGTATATGTATTCTCACCTCCAACCAATTCATAATGATCATAGCATGTCCACTGATTGGTCTGTCCATGTGCAACCGATGCGTGAACTGGAATAGATTTCAACTCATCATAAACAGCATTACAATAAATGAGCTTACACAAAGGAGCAACTGAAACAGGCACACTACAGTCAAGGTAGCTTTGTCCAATTACATCATAATTATCGTCACAGGCCAAGTAAGCTCTGGAATTATCATTCACCAATTCTATACTGTCTATGTACATGTGATCAGGGAGGGAATTGAAGTTCGAGCAAACACTATCTCCAGCTGTAATGGGATCTGAGAGAGTGAATTGTTGGCTGATTGTTTCATTGTATCTTGAATAAATGGATATCACATACTCCTTATCGGGGTGTATATGTGAGCTGACTATGTCATATGTAGTGTATGACAATACATCATCATACTCGATTGTGTACACTTCATCCGGATCTTCTGTTTTCCAATATTGTATTGTGTAGTTGTAAAAAAAAACATAAGGATCGGTTTCATTATCAGGGGTTGTCCAATTCACTTCAAACCCACCAGGAATAACTGAAGCGCTAACACTGATGGGTGGATTCGGTAGTGTGATTACTGTAAGCATGGAGGAAATGGTGGCCTTTGCTTCACATATGGTTAACAATATCATAAAGTATTGTCTCACACCACTTTCCAAACCATCCACAGTGATGGTATTGTTGTATGCACTGTTTTCATCGTAGTTTAGATATAATGGATTTAAAGTGGTATTTTCCTCGTTATATAAATGCATATAGTACAGTTGAGCATCGTCTGGTAACGGATTTGATGAATTGAGTGAAGTAAATTTAATGTCAAGACTGATTGATGATTCAGTAATTAATGAAACTGATAGAAATGACATTGTCTCGTCTTGAAGCTCAGCTGATATTTCACTAAAATCTCTGTCAATTGCTGTAAAGTTATCCTCAGGGTACACAAAAGCGTCAACGAACATCAAAGCAACGTGACGATAGGTTTCATTACCCGACCAATACAATAACTGCACTTCCAAATAGTCTTGATCCAGCATGACTCGTTCCATAGCCCTCGAATAGTTGGTATTAATATAGCTTGTGATAATATAGAGATCGTCATCGAGGAAATAGTAACACATGTCATCGAATTCAACATCAGAATAAAGAACAGTATCCAATACCTTATCTGATGCAAAATTATTGATTACTTTAAAACCAAATGATTCTGTCATATCATAAATATCAGCATCCAGACCTCCATCCAGTAAATCAAACCCTCCACCTGGGACTATGTAATCATACCCTCCATTACCTCTAATGGTATTATCACCTCCATCACCAATCAACGTGTCATTGAACTGAGAACCACTAATGGTTTCTATTGATACGTAAGTGTCTCCATCAGCATCACCATACAATCCAAT
This sequence comes from Chalinula nematifera, assembly GCA_036873525.1. Lineage (NCBI taxonomy): Eukaryota > Metazoa > Porifera > Demospongiae > Haplosclerida > Chalinidae > Chalinula > Chalinula nematifera. The sequence continues at coordinate 8,304 of JAYJLX010054643.1, read as the reverse complement.
ACCAAATACGAGATCGACCAGTACTCCTGTAGCTGTGGTTCCATTACCGCTGAATATAATAGTGTCATTACCATCCCCTCCATCAATATAATCAGCCCCTTTACCAGCGTAAATATCATCATCACCATCTCCTCCGAATATCGTATCATTGCCATCTCCTCCAGATATGCTGTCATACCCCCCTCCGCCATCGATATAGTCATCACCATCCAGTCCATTGATGTCTTCACCAACTGTTAAGTTTCCACCGTATATTTTATCATCATTGTTTCCCCCGACTAGTTTCATTGTCTCGTTTCCTCCGTGAATCTCATTCTCTTCAACCTGAGATCCGAATATTCCTCGTACATGAGCGTATTCTGGATCATCAGTTGCAGCTGATATAATCTGGCTGAATTGCGATTCAGAATAGTCAATCAATGAGATTTCCTTGCTCACAGCAAAGTCTCTGATTTTGACTTGAAATAAAATTCCATCTGAAGCATGAATGAATATATGTTGATACTCTTCACTGATAGTGTAATTATGAAGACTCACTTCAACAGAGTTATTGACCGATATCGAAGAGAGGACGATGTCATCATTAATGTGTTCCACATGAATGTCCTTGTATATGACATTAAACAGTAAGTGGTCATACTCCCCATCTGTTGCGTAGTTATGTATGGCATTGTCCACACCATAGTTATGACCAAACACATAAGTATCTGATCCATTGCCTCCTGTCAGGACCTGATAGCCGTATGAGTCACTGGGTCCGGGATCGAAGTAGTTATTTTGGCTATTGCCTTTTATGACGAAACGACAATTAGAATCATTTGCTAGAAACCGTTGAAGCTCAAGAAATGGAGATTGGTTGAAATCGTATTCCTCAACCCCACCATCGCAGATATCGGATATTTCAATCTGGAAAGGTTCGATGTAGGACTTGAAGGATTCCAAAGTCTCTGGAGGTTGGAACGTCCATTTGTCCTGGGTCTTTACCATTAAATGCTGATTATTACTTGAATCAAACCAATTAAGTAACTTGACAATATGTTGTTCTTGATCTTGTTGATAGTTAATGTTCAGGTTGGATTCATCAATTCTCAACGAGATATCAGAGCTAGAGCAGTTCAATAACAGTAAGTCGACTGATTTAAACGAATCATTGTTTACTATTTCCAAAATTTTGCATGAATCTTTAGCCACGTATGTATCACTACCACTGCTACCTTGAAGACGATCGCTTTCTCCGGTACAGGTCATTATATTGTTACGAATATTCCCTACAATCACATCATCATGAGGTGAGTCAATGATCACCTGAATATCATTCACCATTTCAGCTGTAACTTCTTTGAATCCTTGAGCAACATTCTCACTTGTGAGGTTTAAGTTCACGCCTTCCTCACTTTGACCAAAGTCAATGTTTACTGGATACTTCACTGGATTATCTTGTTCACTAAGTACATAGAAAGATACGTAGTCCATGGACATGAAGAGAGAGTGCTGATACTCGGGCCCTGAGTACCAATTCAGCATCGTGATTGAATCGAGGTTATTCTGCACATTAATCAGAGTCAGCGAGCCATCTTGACTGCTTGATACACTTATTTGATCAAAATTAATCCCAATGAAAACAGTGTCATTCTCTAGATCATTTGCATAGTTATTGATCAGGTCATTTCCATCTCCTTCAGTATGTACATAAGTATCTTCGCCTTCTCCACCTTCCATGCTATCGTCACCAAGTCCACCTCTGATTTGATTGCTGTTGTCATTTCCTGTTACAGTATCGGTGAAGTTTGTTCCAACGAAGTTAACAACATGGGATAGTGTGCCTACAGACAGGTCCATGGTAACTGGTACTTTGCTTCTTGATCTGTCGATCAGTACAGGGTAACAGGTCACTTGGTATTCCCCATCTGATGATATATCGGTATCAACCACGTCCAGTACTACTTCATCATTAGTGACAATATTGATATGCCTGAAGTAATTACTATTCTCATCACCATGAACAAACCAATGTTCTGCCTTGACTACGTGAGTATCACAATAGGTTACTATGAGGTCATACTCGTATCTGTGACATGTGATCTCAGAATAGGATAGGTTCATATACAAAGTGTCTAATTCTTCGTCTAAAGCAAAATTATTGATTATAGTCAATCCACCTGTTACAGGAATATAGTACAAATCAATTCCATCGCCTCCTAAGATATTCGCAGCTTGTGGACCCAAGTAAAATTTATCGTTTCCTTCATGGCCGTATATATCATACTCGTATTCTTCTAGGAGATTGTTGAAATCAGAAGGATTAAGTTGGTCTGTGTCACATTCATGTCCAATTACCTTGCTGTAGTCTTCTTTAGTCAAATCCCGCTGTATTGTGTAGAAGGCATTATCAAATGAATTACCATAGTATCGACCGTATAGGGATGACTCATGTCCCAAAAACTGACTTACAACATCATAGCTCTCTACGGGTATGAACAGCCATAGCTTAACCTCTTGGTGTATGTACTGTGGACTCTTCACTTCACCAATACCTAGTACGATCTCGTTTGCTGGAGTTGAGTATTTGAATGTTTGCTTTATTGATGTAGGCGTCTGCCCAGCATACACCTCTGGTAGTTCCATTGTGAAACTGCCGTCCTCGTTTAGTGTCACGGAAAGTAATCCTCCAAAACCAGACATAGTGCCTCCATTAAAGTTAATGTCCCCTTCTCCAGCAAGAGTTTGATTGAAGTATTTTCCTGGGTCAGACATGTCTTGCCAGAGTTTGTTTTGGTCTGCCAGAGCCTCATCCATATCATTCAATTGGGTTATCAAACCGAGAGTGAGCAAGTCACCAATACCTTCTTGAAAACCTTTCATAAATGCAACTATTTGTGTTCCAAAGTCGGCTCCCTTGACCTTATCCAGCTCTCGTTTGATGTCATAGTAGAAATCGTCAATCGAAATACGAATTATTGTTAATGCTATAACGATTGGTTCAATAACAGGAGCAAGTATTGGAACAAATGTTTCTACTAAGGTTAGTACAGTTACTTCTACATCCAGTACCAAGTGTGCTACTTTCAAAAATTCAGGAGTTTTGTCGCTGTCATCTGTCAAAGCAATTATGTCTTGAGTAATGAAATAGATATCAAAGGATAACCCTACAAACGGGATGTCCTCCATGAATCGAGCAAGTGTTTTAGCAGCTTTTCCAGCTTCCATAGCTATTGGTTCGACCAATTCTTCAGTGATCCTTTCAAAGCCGTATTTCTCTGCTACCGTATTCCATGCTTTTCTGACGATTATTCTTTGAATCTTGGTATTGAATCCAGTCAACCCGCCGATGGAGTGTAATGTCTGTGCAGCAGAGAATGCCCCTTGGCCGTAGTTTCCATTCATTAATTGCTCTGCAGAAGTCAAACCGTTCACTAGTGTTCCATACACACCCAATCCTGTTCCAATTTTTTCGATCACCTCTTGTGTTGTGGCTGTTTTCCCGTTGAAGTATTTTGTTATGGCCATTTCATCTACAGGAACTTCCATTTCGTAAGTTTTTATTATACCTTGGTCATCAACTGTCTGAAAATGAACATTGTTCCCATCCCACTGTACTGAGTCATCTATTATCTTTTCCTCATTGTCAGTACTCGTACATGTATCAGCTCTTTTCTTCCTTTTTAATATTGCACAGCAGCACCCTGCTCCAAACATACTTGACTGTTCTTCTGTGGCTTTTAATGCTGCCTGTTGTTCTAATATATATGGGTTATAATGATTCAACTTGAACTTTTGACTGTCTTCTTCAAATGCAGAACGTGCATATATCTCTTCCGGTCTTGATGGGATGTCATAAAGAAGGCGACTTTTACGTGCCGCAACTAACCCATCTGATTGGGAAACCACAAAGATTTTGTCAAATTCTTGCCATGTTTTGACATTGCCATTGGCAATTTCCTGTAAAAGAGCTCGTGCTAAATAACCAGCTCCTGGGATCCTTCCAGTTGGTTTATAGGAAATGGTTTTATCCTCGCCACGTTTTAATTTGCGTAATTCATCAAATGAAACAAATTTTTCCTTATTATCAACGCAATGCGTTAGCGTTTTTTGAATTATTTTGCCGGCTAGATACTTATGGATAGCAGGAGGTAGGGAGTCCTCTATTTGACGTTTATTGGCATCGCTTTTATCAGCTGCGTAATCATCAATAGCAGCCTTAAGTTTTTCCATATCAAAGTTATCACCTACGGTATATTTCTCCGGCTTATCTTCAAAAAAGCTTACCAGCCCATCATTACCCTTATTCGTCTTAACCTCAACAAGGTCATCGTAAAATCCATCTACATGCTCATCGGGTAACAAATCTTTTAAATCTGTCAGTAGTTGTAGTAGTTCTTCATCTTTTTCAGCTAGTTCTTCTTTTCGTTCAGTTAGTTCAGTACTTGTTGTTAGCCCTTGTTTCTTAAGTTGTCTCTTAATTGCTTTAAAACTTTTGTCAAGCCTTTCGCGTTCATCGAATTTTTTGTCATATTTGTTCAATTTATTTACGAAATTCCAATAAGTTGCTGTAGTAGTTGTATACAGATCTTCTGTTAATTTATACCCTACATTTTCTAGCATGTTGCGAAACCCGTCTGTCCAATCTAGAATTACCTTATCCTTTTTTAACTTCTGGTACACTTCAACTGAAGCTATTTTGAAATCATCGAAAAACTCATCGCTGGGTCGAGCTCCCTCTGCTGCTTCTGCAATGGTAGCAAACTGTAACATAGCATATCGTAAGTCATCATTTAAGTTTTCGTTACTCCAATCTGGTTGATCATTCGCTGACTTGTCTAGAGCTTCAATTAGATATTTCGCTATTATTTCTGTTGGTACACCGGAGTCTTTAAATGCCTGATATACTTCTTTATACTTTCGAGGTTTTTTGTCTGAGTCGAAAATTTCAATTGCATTTGCTCCATGTTCTTCTCCTGGTTTAGATACTTGGAGCCCTATTAGTTTTGATTCGCCATCACCAAACTGAATCTTAAAAAGGTTTATTTCATCAAAAAAGGCCTTGTACTTTAAAGGGTCTGAAATAAATGGCTCTGCTTGTTTTTGCACGTACCAATTCCAATTTTGAAGCATGTCAAACACATACTTTAATTCCATGTTTTGAACAGCCCTACCCGTGAATTCATAAAGATTGTGTTCCTTTCCTTGCCACATCATTTTTGACTTTGTTATTTCTCCATCTTCAAGTAGCCTCTCCAGAAAGTCTCCCATTTTTACTTGGACTTTATGTGCTCGACTCATCACAGATTCTGATTCGTTTTTTGTATCTTCATCATTCGCTGGTGATTGTGAAACATCAATCAGGAGCAAAAGTAGATAAACTGCAGTTATTAACTTCATCTTTCACAACTTCAAGTTAAGTGGCCTAATATTATATAAAAAAATTATATATCGTTGTTAAGCATTGAACAGTAGAGTATATCAAACAGCAAAGAGTTTTATACCGTATAAGAGTTTTATCATATACAGCAGTCAAAATTAAGGAAAAAGTGTGCATGTACGTTATACTATGGCTTCGAGGGAAATATGGCCATGCAATATACAACCCGAAACCCAAGATATCAGCCCGAGGCAATGCCAAGGGCCATGATATCTAGGGGTGAGGGTTGTATATTGCTGGCCATATTTCCCTTGAAGCCATGGTACATATAATATATATTAGCTAACAAAAGGGATGATATGAAAAACAGGGCAATAACATATCATATATCATCACCCAGTTTTCAGGGATATATATATAGCCTATCGTCCCTGTCTATAACTATGGTATATATTAAATGATATATGCACTCTTGGAGAACATGCAAGTGTGTACTGCTACCATTTTTCAGCTCAGCATGCACAGTGTTTTAGAGTATCCCAATCAGTAATCTACTATAGGATATATCGGATATGTAACCCCTACACACGTGCAATACATCAGATATATGTGCACCTCGCCCTCGGGCTCAGTGCACATATATCTGATATAGCATGCACTCAGTCTGGTAGGGGTTACATAATTAACCTGCATACATACTTCACCACATATACACACAAGTATACATGTACATCCATATTAACATGTGCATATATAGAAAGAGTATATAACTTACCGCTGTATATAGCCTGGTTTTTCAGCCGTGATGGCAGAATCGAAGTTTACTGCCTTTGTGTTTCAGTTGGTTCTGACTTATATGTTGTATCTTTATACCTACATGTCAGTATATATACATGTATGATATGAGGTATATTGACTCTATATAGTTTGCATAATTACCACAGTATTATAGGCAATAGCAGGCTAGGTTAGCAGAGACCAGTATATACTATAGGCAGTATACAGCTGGGCTAAACTGGATGGATAAATTATTCCTAATTGCTTGTACAATAGAACGGACAGCTATACTATAGCTGCGTGCAGGACTACTGAGCCGCTTTTTCCATTTTATAGTGAATGCATGAACGGCTGATGATAATAAATGGCATAATGTCCTATTGTCTCAGTACAATAAAAGACAATCTTATTGTGTGTTATACAATGTTGCTTATTATGAATAGGGCGGTGCATGAGATATTAAATTGCAAAGTAATAATTATATCATACCATAATATAGCCAAAAATATTTGCGAGGAATTTAATCTTTGTTTTGCGCATAAACGGGAAGACGAATGCATGCACAACTTATTTTCGCAAAAACACATACACGCATGTAAAGAACGTACACGTGCGCGAGTGCAAAGCTATAATTATAGCAAAATTTAAAATTTGCAAATTGTAAATTACAGGCAAAATTGCATAATTTTTTGCTGCAAATATTTCCGGCAATACAGTATTCAATACCATGGAGGGCACATGCTTTTGATTTGCCATGCGGCATGATTACATGTATACAATTAAGGGCCTGAGGATATTATTCCCAAATTATTACCCATCATGCTATTCCTCTATTTTCATAATTTTACCCAATTATTGTTATACTTATGGTTTTCAGAACCATTAAACATTGTAATTAAGCATAAGAGTGATGGTTTCCACTACTCATACGTTTGCATCACACAACGTGTAACATATCACTGAATCTGGTTTATTTGTTGTATGTAAGTTGGTGAGTTCCATTTATATTGGAAACCTAATTTCAAATAGTCCTGCAAACAACATTAAAAATATGTTTATGCTTATTTGTAAAAAGTACAGGTGTGGTTTTTATAACATTGTTCATTGTCCTCAGGCCTAATGCATGTACATGTATACATAAAAAAAATGGCAAAAGAAACCCAAATGTATTTGGCCTGAAATTGAATGAGTATAATGCGCACTGTTATTGAAAAGAAAGCCAATTCTAGAAGGCCTATAGCTGTTATGTTGAATAGATGAGATGTATATTAAATTCTATAAGTATATTATACAAATCCAAGCTTCAACGGCGTAGCACTTATCGTAACCATTGAGAACATTATATCTTGTCGAAAGCATACAATGACATATGTACCCATTAGGAGCGTATCTCCTTGTCAAAAGCATATGTAATAACATGATGTTGAACAAGGTTCCTGGAGGTACTTAATCAATAGATCGATATAATAATAGGCATTGTCATCAAATATATGACAAGTTAATTGGGATTAACTGCATATATAGCTTTTTATTATTATAGATTCATTATAGGTTCTACTTTATTATTCTACTTGTATTATTATATCAGCTGTATCATAAACCATGATACAGTAGTCCATACATACAGCGCAGCTGGGTATCAACAGTCAATAAACTTCCGCAAATCACCCAATTAAGTTAGCGTTTTCACGAGGGGAAACATTCACGAAAAAAAAACATGATAATTAATGGTGCCATTTTTATGTTTAATTTCGTATTTGTGAGGTAATAATTTCGTAAATCAGCTCCCAATACGCCAAAAAAGTGAAACTTTCCCCATTCGAAAGATTCCACACTTACATGGTATGAGCTCCTATATACGTGATATAGGAACTTAATATATAGGAACTCGGCTTAGAACTACCATGCAAAAGTGCATGGGATATAAATATACTGTGTATTGAACTCTCATGCAATTAACCTGACCAGCATCACTATAGCAACGATCCTTGAGGAGGGGAAGCCTCATTATTAGTTTTTGGCATATACTTCTTAACAACAGGAGACATGTTCTGTTTGTATATTATTTCAATTTAATTAGCTACCAATTAGATGAAAGCACTAAAGTGCTGAACCCTCGCTGTTATGCATGTATATACACTTCATTCAACACAAACATAATTTGAAAA
>JAYJLX010054642.1:0-31142 GCA_036873525.1 Chalinula nematifera | reverse complement strand
GGATGGGGGATGGGGGGGGGAGGGGGGTCATAGATAGCAGAATTTATCTTATGTAAAAAACATAATCTGGTAGACTAACCTCATCAGTGGAGTCCATGGATAGTATGCTGTGAAGATGGTACTCCCAATACTCCTTCTGACAGTCAGTAGTGACAAATATATCAGGATAACTGGTCACTATGGTCTAATATAAAACAGAACACATACACAATTTGCATAGCATATTTGGGAGGGGGGGGAAGGTTATTGTTTGATTAGTATTAACTTACCTTCATTTGAGTCCCGAACGTAACTAATAAATTCTTGTGTCTCTCATCAAGGGGTTTTCTCTCCAAATCAATCCTATCTTTATATGTGGACCACAAGATTTTAAACTTATCAGCAAATGCAGACAACATGGGGACCAGACCCTCAATTAGATACTGGTATAGAATTGCCAGTGGCTGGGTTTGGGATCCATCAGGGGTCTCAATAGTAATCTCTTCCTCATTAAACGAGGCCTTCATGTTACCCTTATAAACTCGATGTTTCTTCCAATACTGTTATTATTGTACAATTAAATAATAATAATACAATAATAATAATAATAATTATAGTTAAAGCACGGTTCACACTGTGCTATACCGGGATTTAATAGCACGAGGGGTGTGGTCGAAAGGGCTAATATAGCACGAGGCAAAGCCAAGTGCTATATCAGTGCTCGAGACCACAACCCAAGTGCTATTAAATCCCGGTATGGCACAGTGTGAACCACGCTTTTAAAATGTTTATAGTATTGTGTGGGTGCATCAAAAGTGCTCGACAAGATGATCGAAGAGAAGAAACTTGCGTTGAAAAACACGAGGTGAGTCCAAGTTCAAGTTGTACTTCCAGCCACGAAAGCTATATCTTGTAATATTTCGATGAAATTTTGGCCCCGAGTTTTATATCGAGTGCGATTCCGGCCACGAATTCTATATCGAGTGAAAAACATCCAGTAAACAGTTCTGTACCAAGAAAAAAATGAACGGTCGGCGCTTTTGATACACCCACGCAGTATACTATAATAATTAGATATGTCAGTACTCAGTATAGTTTATCTAACCGTGTGGGTCATGTGTTGAGCAAATATCAACTTGACTTTGATCGTTTGACATGAAACTTTTTTCTTATTGCCCTTCATTTCTGCCAATTTCTTCTCCATTTTCTCTAACCAGTTTGTAATCAGTTCAACATGTTTCCACACGTTTCTAAATAAGAGGCGGAGCATCAAGGGGTGTGGTCACCTATAATACTAGTGTTATACACACACACACATACTTATCACTGGCAACATCCATCACAGACACTAAGGATTCTTGTTCAGTCTTCAGGAATGCTTCATTCAGTAACATCAAGAAAGGCAATCGTTTCTCGTAGGGTATTGACTCAGTAGAAACACTTCTGTGTTAATATAATTATAATAGTTCCATAATTAAACATAACATAAGCTACAGCCGGTATAGTATATACATGTACCTGATTAGTGTACTGAACTCAAATACAGACCGTGCAATATCCTCAGTGTATTTGTGTATTCCTTCAGTACACGTTGCTAACAGGTGAGTCAGTAACACAAACTTATCATTATCCTCCTAAAACACATATACATGTATAACAATTATGGTATGGTCACATTACTACTGTACATTAATATGCTATTGTTATTAACATTACCTCTTCTAGTTTCTGTATCGGGCTTTCCTTCGGGTCCCAGTCAGACTCATAGTAATCCTTAACAAACTGCTCATACAATGATGCCACAAACCTCTGGTGGTTCTTAAACAAATGTGGGTTTGATTTACTGACCTGAGGTTAAGGAAAAAAAAAGAAAAAACATAATTGTCTCCATTAGTAAGCATCAACAACTTACTTTTATCCATGCTTCCAACAGTGGTATGAATTCATAAAAATCTATGTTGAAATTGTCATGAATGGCTGCCATTCGAAATATATTCCTGACGGTTTGTAATGGCAACTGTCTACAAAATTCGACATTATCGGTCAGTACCTATACAGAACAAGCAATAAAAACATTGTTAACATACAGCAGTACACAGCACAATTAAAAGGTCATTATTAATTCAGCTAAAAATGCAAGTTAGCCCTCCTATACAATAATATACCTCAGTTAGCAAATGAGCAATTGACCACACCCCCTGCTTGGATTGTAAGAGTTCATCGAATCTCGCAAACACCACTTGCTTTGTCTATTGATAAAGGATATATCATGTGTAACAAATATACTGTACACATATATCCAAACAATTTTACTTACGTCATCATTATTCCGGACAACGGTCAACAGTGTCTCGCACACTTTGTTGATCATTTCATTTTGAGTGGAGTCATCGAAGGCCGTGGAGTACTTCACTACATAATTGAGGAGGACTCCGAACACTCCTAATGTATGTGCACATGACAACAGACTTCATTGGAGGACCATATTAGCTTTACCTGCTGTCACGACAATGTCTTGCCCTTTCTTTTCAGTGTAAGTCTCATCTCTGGGTGACAGTCCAGACACGTTTGGAGGAGTACCAGAAATGGCAATGATATTATTACAGAACTTCACGACATCTTAGAACAGTAAACAAACCAATAAAACTTTAATACTGTAGCTAATTGGTAGGCAATGAAATATTCAGCTTGGAAATGCTCGATGTTTGCTAGCTTGTTGTAGTTGTACATTTTAAAAAATTATCTATGATGCTATGCCACAAATATAACCACACCCCTTATAATAACTGATAACGTACTCATCTTAACGTTATCATCAGCGACTTCCCCTAGAGATAGTTTCAGTAATGCTCGTATAGACTCTTCCCATACTCGGTCCTGATATGTAACATACTTCATCATTGTGATATAGGTCCCCCATGAGTTAGGGTTAGTGTCCAATACTACCATAGACTGTTTTGCCTGGTGAAACAAATACTTCTCCCCCTAATATTACATAATTGATTGATGGAGCCATTAAAAACTACACCCAGTAATTGCTAACAATAGGTATATGTTACCTGGTGTAGCTCAAAGAAGAGCTTTGCAGCTGACAATCTGAGCTCGGCATCTTTATCAACCATAAATTCCACCAAGAGTTGTTTGAGTTTGTTGGATCGCTCATCATACACATTTAAGCACTCGTAGTCGTAGTGTTCTCGTTCATCATACGCATTTATTAAACACTCATAGTCACCATGTTCTCGGGCCGGTACCGGTAGGAGTTGGGACAAGTTCACTTTAGCAGCACCAGCTTTCTCTTCGTAAAGCACCCATCGAAGTCTCTCTTTAGCCTCGGAAATCTTCTGGCTCATTAACCTGTCCCTGTTTGTAATTAAATGGGTATGATCAGAGAGCAAACTATAGCAAATAATAAAAAATGAATTAATACATTAATTTGATTCAGACAAGCCCTGCCTATACCCTTCATAATATTTACCTGTTCATGAAATCTTCATTAGTTAGTTTACTGAAATAGTCCTTTGGAATGAAATAATTCTCTACAGAGGGATGTTCGCAGGTGAAGTAGCCATAGTCAAACAATATTCTCTGAAATAAACATTACATTGCTATATGGCAACCAATTAATAATATTATAATAATATTATTCTTTTACTAACGGATGTTCCAAGATGGTAAGTTTGATGCAAGAACAAGTTTAGAACTTGAATAGCCCTTATATATAAAGCGGAAAGTCAATAGAATATCACCAAAAATTTACAGTTACAAACTTAGCCTGTAGTTTAGATAATTTTGATAGTTGTTCTGATGGCTTGTACCCTAATGAAATACAGTACTTTATACTAAAACAGAAGGCTGGCTTATTAATGTAATTACCAAGTATTTCAATCAATGCTTCAATGACTTCACGAGGACTGGGTACAGTCATATTGTCCCCAACCTCTGACATCCAATAGAATCCATAAGCCACAAGTATCTCTAACACACACAGCTTCTGGGTCATTAAATCAACTCTTCCTTCATTGATATCTTTACTCCAATTCTATTATATATTATATGCGATACACATATACTCTATACTAATAATGAAACATACTGCTTACGGTTTTTTTAAGTGAGTCTTGAATCTGTTTTTGCATTTCAACCATCTGTTTTTTATCGGAAATTACATCGAGTGTGTTTGCAAGACCAGCTAATTTAACAGCCTTGAAACTGAGCTTTTCTTCTTTCCCATTGTCTGGCTTGTCTTCTTTTTCATCTTCGTCTGTCATGTATTTTTCTTTCGTTCCATTGAAGCGTTTCCATACCTACCAAACATACACCCTTACACACATTGTGTGAATAATCTATTTATAGCCACTATACATTACATCATAGACTAAATAGCTATGACACTTAAGCTCACATAGGTGTTCCAGATGTTCTTTAAGTCTGTACCACTCTCATGAGCGTTCTTGTCCACCATGGAAGTAACCAAGTACCTGAAAAATGCCGACTGAATGGCGGGATAATCGCTGTAGTGTTCTATACACAGGATGGCAGCATCATATGTTAGTACAGTTACTGCCATTTGCTTAATACAGGGGAGGTTGATACCCTATTAAATCAGTATTATACACTCATGTATGGATACAATTATTAAGTGTCTACCTCGCAAACAGCTGCATAAAACAGTATCTGGTTTATTAAATGCTCCTTTATCGAGTTGAACGGTACATTTGCCTATTGAATTATAATAAGCATAATAATTACAAAACTTTATGAAAGACCAGTTATAATTATCACCATAGTTATTTAATTAACTTTATATCACTAAAGAATTGTAATAGAAATACATACTTCAAACATGACAGGCTGTTCAACTTTTAGCAACCTTGATATCCCATCGGGATCTTCACTGCAAGTTATTTTGAAAAAAAATCCCTAAATTATACAATATACTAATTTGATTATTATATAATGTTGACAATGCAAATATAGTACTTTTGTATGACCAGGAACAATAATTTTATCAACCAGTTCTCCTGTAGTTAATTAATAATGGTTAACTAATAGTAATAATAGTTGAATACTGCTGTACTAACGTTGAATACTCTTCTCTGGCTTCCTTCCAGACATACACAAAGCACTCAAACCCTTTAGAAACTCAAAATTCTATTTTAAATTATTATTAGATTATAACATACACAGACAAACAGACGGATATTGGTAAGATATATAGGCAAACCTTTTTCTCAAACAACAGCTCATCAAGTATCATGTCTGGTCTAAACACATTCTCTAGTACTTTTAGTTTCTCACTACTTCCAAAACTACAAACAAAATGATTATTATACCAATTGATATAAGAATAAACAGTGGAAAATTACCTTCGACAACAAATCAATGCATTTAAAACATCCTCAGCTCTGACATTGCAGCCCATCTGAATGTGGAACAATTCTCAATTAAAATAGCCACACCCCTTTATGTGACCACACCCATTAATTTACAACTCACCAATGGATACAGAGAGGTGAGTAGCTCTTCCTTTGATATTAGATACAGCTGAGACTCGTCAGACGCAAAATTTATGTAATTCTCCAAAACAGTACACAAGTGCTTTTGAATCCTAAAAATATGTGATATAATATACACACTTACCCTAGAAATTATATTACCTTCTAGTACTTTCAGTGGCGCTTCCCAGTTTCAAAAACCTGAGTACCAAGTCAATTCCCTGATGTAACAATATTAATTAATTAATTAATCAACACAAGTAATGAAAGGGGCAGGATTAGGCAATTCACCTCCATTGCTCTCAACATGTCCGGCCAGTTCTCTCTGGTTCCTTTATTGGTCTCCTCTTCACCTGTCCACTCAGCCAATGCCTTTAGTGTATCCATTGGTAAGGCCACTACAACTTCCTCAGCGTCTTCGGCTTCCACCTGTAAGCATTGTAATAATGATTAATGTTATACTGAATTGTTGACAACTGTTACTGACCTTCTCTAAATATGTTTTGAGAGTAATAATTGCGCCAGATAACTTGGCAAATTTACTCAACACTTCCCCATCAACCTGTTATATAATACGATATATGATAACCAAATTCTCATTTATTCATTCGTTCATTCATTAACCTGTTTAATCCAAAATTTCTGGTCACGATGATCTGAGACAGCTTCAGTAGATGGCTTAGGAATAATCTATTTTTTTTATCATAACAGGACTGATCATAATTAATATTTATACACAATACCTAATATACTATTACTGTAGCTTACATTAAAACATCTACTGCTATATATCCGTTCACTATTGTTACCTAATGACATAAATAAACACGTATACCAATGACATCCTAATGCATGCAAATGCCACTCATTATTACATACCATCCAGTGTAACAAAGTAGTCTTTATGTTTTAACACGACATATCTTCTTTTATATATACCAGAGCCAGGTTCCAAATGATCCTAAAATACAATTAACGTATTCATCGTACTGATCGATCTAATCAGCAATAATCAGTACTTCTTCGAAATTAAATACGCACTCTTCACAATTGCCATCTTCAATGAGCCCAAACTTTGGCTGGGAAGTTGACTGTAGGACAACAACAAACATGGCAGTCAACACAATATGATATAATACTCAATACTGTCACTCACAGGGTCAGTGATTAAGGCAAGATAGTGTTTGCTGGGCAAGTGCTTGATACGTATACCCATACCATGGCTAACCCAGTTACCTAGTGATAGTAACATAAATATTGTACTATAATTTTCTATAATAAACTGGTTAAATATAGATATCTCAACTCCCACATTAATTAACAGACCACAAAGAAATACACGTTTGTAGGCTGATAATCACATGGTCAGAGTATAAAAGCCACCCATGCAAGTCATCGTTATACATTAATTAACTGACCACAAAGAAATACTATACTTTTGTAGGTTAACAATCATGTGGTCAGAGTATAAAAGCCATCAAAGTTATCGTTAATTAATACAATTGCCTAATCCAATTTAGCAAGCTAGAATTATGCTAATTTACCATCATATTGAATAGAAGCGTTTTCTATCTGCCAGTAGCTATCTCCTCCCGTGAATATAGAGCTCCTGTTAGGATCATCGGCTACCTTTGCTATTACTAGTGATCAACAGTAATAGGTGGTAGTACAAATGGGTTAATTATTAATAGGATTACCTCTCTTGTCTTCAACAACGGTTATAAACGAGTCTCGTATTTGGTTAAGGAACATGACAACTTCTCCACCCTGTAACAGCATGTATAAAAAGGTTTAATAATGCATGTAAAAATAATATTAAATTATCGTAGTGTTTACATGCAGCCACAAATTTTGACATGATAAAAAAAATTATTTTTGACATGATTTCACTTAGCAAAAATAAATTAAGGTACAAATTTTTTTTTATGTAATTATTAATACTAAATATGTACACCGATACTCACCCTTAAAGCCGGTGGAGGGCCTTGTTTGAGTTCCGTCGATTGTGAATACAGTGTGAAATCAGAACCATCTGAACCTTTATGCAGCTCATAACCACTAATAATTATCAATAATCATACAGCTATTTTAAAAATATAATTCCAATCAATCCCTCATGTTGTGACTAACTTGAAGCAAAGTCTATTTGGTACACAAAGCACCTGTGACCTTTCCTCCCCCTGTCCAGCAATAATCTCGAGCCTTACTACATCTTCAGCTCTTATCTGCACACATGTAGTAGAGAGGAAAATAGGATGGGTATACCAGTAAATTAACAGTTAATTAATAAATTGATACCGTCTGTCCAGTCGTTTTATTGGGATCTGATGAAACGATGCGAAAAACACTTGCGCTCTGTTTTGATTTCACCAGATTTGCCTAGAAGATGAGTATACAATAACTACTATAAGTACAGCTGCTGCACTGTGTGCCATTATTAGATCGTACTGTTTTTGTATTCCCACCAATGAATGATAGATACCATTCGGAAGCAACATGATACAGCTAATTGTAATGGGAAAAAAAAATCACATTACAACTGATTGACAACTATAGCAGGTTAAACATACATAGATTTTACGTCCAAACACCAGTTCCTTGTTAGTCTGCAACAAAAAAAAAAGTAAAAAAAGGGATTTATCACTTAGCACCTGCATACCTTATCAGACACTCGGCCAGCTCTAAACCATGCATTCAATCGCATATTAGTGCCAACGGAAATAATAATTATGATGCATACCAGATGAATTGAATTTTACAGTTTTACCTATCTTTTTTCCTAGGATTAGGATTGATCTTGAAGGAAGCAACTACAAGTAATTTTATACCAAAAAAAAAAGTTAGCTAGTGTGAGGCTAGCAGTGCTGCCTGGGATTTTACTTACAGTGAACATTAGAGAAGCCTGGGTAGGTCACGGAAGCAGTGGATTCAACCGAATGGATGCCCACAGAGGTTGCTTCAGGACTGTTGGGAGTGGAAGACGACTGGTACGGTTAACAAGTAATGGTATATTGCTGTAAATTTACTTCAGTGGTGGAGGAGAAAAGATGAATCCTTTTGCTTTCCCGCAAAAGATCAGGATTCCGTCACCCTCATAGAGCGGGACCTTATCCTTGGCAGCCATTCCTAGCCTCATTCAGTAGCAAAGGAACTAGGCTAATGAGCATGCTTTTAGTTTACATAGCATTGCATAACCGCAACATAAACAAAACCGGAAACGATTTATTTTCGAGGAAGGGGCGTTAACCAATCATGGCTGTCTGTAATGCATTGAGGATGAGGATTTCTTCTCGTAATTGGTAAGAGAATAACAATCTAGAAAGTTTATACTACTTTTGGTGCCTGCATTCGTTTTTAATTTCACTTAGTGTTATTCCTTACCGGTGAAATGCTGGATCTTACCAGTCTTTGTGAGCCATTATTCCGAGCATTATTCGCGCCATTATTTTGGTAAGTTTTACAATC
This sequence comes from Chalinula nematifera, assembly GCA_036873525.1. Classification (NCBI taxonomy): domain Eukaryota; kingdom Metazoa; phylum Porifera; class Demospongiae; order Haplosclerida; family Chalinidae; genus Chalinula; species Chalinula nematifera. The sequence goes on along the minus strand of JAYJLX010054642.1, from coordinate 22,200 downwards.
AATAACACACTGAATATTGGTGGGGAATTAGTTTATGTATAAGTATATTACTGAATTGGAGGATTTGCTTTATAAGACAAAAGCGTACCAAACGGATGAGATTTCTTTGGAATGTCTATTGTTTAGTGATCAGTGTGAGCAGTTTTTAGGGTATGAGGTCATTAAATTTTGCTTATTTGAAGTATTCTTGTTGTTTACAGCTGAATCAAGACGGGTAACATTCACTCCATTAGTAGTATTGGTTGATGTTACTTGGGGAAAGGAAGGATCGAGGCTGTTCCTGAGACACACGGCTGATATTCGATTCTGGCCCTTAGATGGGACTGGCATTACTCTGAGGTTATGGCCATTGCTCGAATTACAGAAAACGATAAACTTGCTCTTAACCATGCAACCCAATGGGTTGCATGGTTAAGAGCAAGTTTATCGTTTTCTGTAATTCGAGCAATGGGATGGTATTTGAGAGGGTCAAGAAGAAATTGGAAATCAAGATTTTGGAACAGTTTTGAGGATGGAGCAGGACTGCTGATTGCCTAGCTGGTTCGGGAGTTACCAGTATAGAGATGATGGCCAGTTAAATATTATGAAATTGAATTGTGGTACCTTATTTCATTTTTGTTTGTTCTATTCATTATTTCGTTACTTATTAATAGCTGTACTATTATTCGTGGTTATACTGATTAATTGCTATTTAAAAAAGAAATTAAATAAATGGTTCATTGGTATGCACGTGACTGTAATTGTACTCGTACTTGCCGATCCCACCTAAGGGCCAGAATATCAGCCATGTGTCTCAGGAAACTCTCAGCCTTCTTTCCCCATGCATCAGCAACTGATACTATAATAATGGAGTTGCATGAATGTTACCCATCTTGATTCTGCTGTGAACAAAACAAAAATACTTCAAATACATAAGCAAAATTTAATCCCATACCCTAAGAACTGCTCAAACTGAACATTGAACTAAATAAATTTATTATAATTATCATGATATTCCTATGATATATCTACAAGGATGAAAAGAGACCCTATTATTATAGAAATTATCATTCCTATCCTTATGTGCATGTGGGCGTGTCGCACAATTTTAAAATGGCCGCAACGAAGCCAAGAGTCGAGTACGACTATCCCGTCGGACACGGCGATATAATGAGACCCGTCGTCCTTCACTTCAACGGAATGAGTTTCAGGAAGTGTACGACTAGTTACCGAGGATTCAGGCCCACTCCTCAGCAACATGTGCCGTACCAAGAAGAAGAAGAGGAGGAAACAGTAAGCTGTGTGCAGCAGCCATCTTGTATGGACAAAGTGGACGACTTGTTGGATATCAAAGAACTTCCTGATGGTACTTACCAAATTCAAATGACAATCCCAAGTGTTTTCTTCAAGTATATCATTGGTAGACAAGGGAAAGTAAAGCAGATGATAGAAAGGGACACTAAATCCAGCATAACAATTCCCAGGATGGGGAACAATGGACCAATCACAATACAAGCTAAAGCCAAGCGATCTTTAAACTCGGCGAAACAACGAATCGAAGTCATTGCTTGGTCGAATCGGCAGCGTGAAGACCCCACCCACTTTATCGGCATAGCTCTCCATTCTGACTCAGTTCAAGCAAAGGTGGAAGAATTTAATTGTGAAGTTTTACGCACGTGTACTAACAGTAAAGAGGGAGTGGATGAGAACATACTCCAAGTACCAATCAGAATGCACCTTACTATATCAGTCCTGAGACTGTTCTCCTCTGAAGAAATCAGAGAGGCTATAAAATCTCTGACCAAGATTGTGGACAAATGTAGATCAGTATTTAAATCTTTTCCACCCGTGATTGAGCTTAAAGGTATTGATTGCATGAACGATGACTACTCTAGCGTCGATGTGGTTTACGCTAAAGTCAATGGTTTATCTAGTGGGCTACAGGAGTTTGCAGATGGTTTACTTTCCGAAATGAATGCAGAAATGTCCGATTTTGTTAAGGATGATGGTTGCAGGAACGTGAAACTTCATGCTACAGTGATGAATTCGAACTGGCGGGTCGCTAAAGATGATAAAGGAAGGAAACTATGGAAGCAGAGGGAGAGTTTTGATGCTACCAAGATTTTCCGGAACTTTAAAGATTTCAATTTTGGTAGCTGTGAGCTGAAACAGGTCATGCTGTTGGATATGAATGCTAGAGATGATAAAGGGTTTTACAAGTGTTTGGAAACATTTAGTGTATAGTAAATATCAATAATAGTTATTGTATGTCAATACAATACACAGCATGATGCATGCTAGCTGGGCATGCAGGGGTAGGCTATGGCTGGGGGTGTGTCTTAAAACCACACCTATTTTTTATTCAATATAAACAATAACAGAGTCGGAAACTGAAAGGAAGAAAGAAAGTTTTACACGAAAAAGGCTCTCGGGGAGCATCGCTCAATTATGAGTAACGGGACAGATTTAAAACCTCATAAAGACATTGTCAATGGAGACGCCAGAACCTACAAGCGATTCGCCGACGATTACGACAAGTATTCGGCTGAGTTCAACTGGAGAGGACCGGAGAGCGTTCTGTCGGTGTGGTTGAAATACCACAGTAGCGTTCCTGTGAAACACAGGGTATTTGATGCCGGTTGTGGTACTGGATTGGTAGGAGAGAAGATACAAGAGTTGCCCAATACATCGATGATAGAAGTTTACGGCGGAGATCTCAGTCCTGACATGATTGCCGTAGCCAAGTCAAAGAACATCAGTGTCTACTCCGATTTTAGAGTTGTTAATCTCAAAGAACCGCTTCCATACGAGAGTGGGTCCTTTGATAGCATCATAAGTTCAGGTACATTTCTGCAAGGTCACTGTGGTCCAGAGTGTTTAGCCAATATAATGAAGGTTCTCAAAGAGGGTGGATACTTCATTGTAACCGTTAGAGTCTCGTATTACAGTGAGACGAAAACCGAATGGGATCGGAAGAGCTTGGATTGTAATTGCAAGTTGCTAGAAGACATCCGTGTGCCTTACTCAGATGCTGCGGACGGAGCCGTTCTGGTCTTTCAAAAAGACATTGGGGGAACTGCATGAGGTTCGGGCATGCCGTGTGTAACAAAGCGTATGCCAACATATGAATAGTAATAAAATGTATTTCATTGTTCTTGGTGAATGTATAATTTTGTCATTTAACTTTATAATACAATATTATAATGTAATTTATTATTGTTATTATTATTATATTATATTATTGATGAAAGCACGTATATACTTGCTTAAATTGTGACCATAGACCAAACTATTCATGCTGGCTATGCCAGCACGTATTCTTATATAGTATAGCCATATACTGAGTAGCCTGCCTTTTGATACCACACACTTTAGTCAAATTAAATTGGCAAGCCAGGATTATATACTCCAGTACAATATGCGTATTGTGCTAAAAACTATACTTGGAGACCCAGCTCGGAATGCTAAGGAGTACTGGTCTTGAATAATCAATTATTCATCCGGTACTAGTACTGTGGCATGTGCCGGGGAACGAGGCCAGCAGGTCATGCATGCATGCTAACACATAATGTACAGTATAAAGCAATTGCCTATCTTCTTTATCATCATTATTAATGACCTTTCCAGTTTGTCACCTAATCATGGAGACAATGCAATACCCACATCATTGACACATTGCATTTCCATTGGCTGATCATAAATCAGCTATTATACTGTATGTGATAAGTGGGTGGCACTGACACTGCACCCGCAGCAGTATACAGCTCATGCATTGTGGTGGGCACTGATATACTGTGATGTACTATAGACTAGTTGAAAAGGGAACTAGTCTAATAACAAACTAATTCACTGGCCTGGATTATTACAACTGTGAAGGTCACTCATCCAGTTATACAAACAGTCATTGTATCATAATTCCACCTCCTTAGGTTTGCACTTTTCCAATTTAATATACTTCACTGAACTATTAATTTGCAATGAGTGCATGCAGCACAGAACATTGACATTATGCCGGGCCTGTATCTACATGGCTCTGTGGCCCAGTTTGTGCTCACAAAAACATGATGCATGTGACACTATGCCGTGCTTGACATACGATTATTGCTCAATTATACTTCTGGTATAATAATTTGCCAACAAAATGCAAATTTATATAGTATAGTGCTGGAACCATCTGATTTATAGTATTATACACTTTACTAAAGTGTATAATACTTTACTGAAGAAAGCACCCGGCTGCTGGCTGAAGTGCTAAACCCTCATACTGGCCGGCATTTCATCTGATGTATGTCATTTTTCACTATACTTCGATTAGTATAGTATCTATGCATGCACAGGTTAAAGATGTCCTGATTCGCTAGCAGACGAGTTTGTGGTGGAATAGGTGATGTATACAACATCATTGAACATAATGGGTTCATTAAAAGTATAAATGCACTTAAATTATTAACATGTGGATCAAGTGAAATGTAGCCATTACATATAGTGCACATGCATTCCACATGATTACATCTGAGTATCGAGTGCTGACATCAATCACATGCATCACCGACATGTACATGAATACATGACAATAAACGATAATCATAATTATTATAGATCTCCGGTTATAATAATTATTATTTTTATTTAGAGTTACTTTTATAAAAAAATAATTATTATTCACTGCTGAACCAAGCAGATTACATAGGGACAAAAATAAAAGCACCCATGCATCAGCAGAGCAAAATATAATAATATATATATAGTAGGCAGGCCAAATATAATGCCGGTTATATAACATTTTAATTAGTGACTAATATAATTATATAATTTTGCCTGAGCACGCAGATATACTGGCTGGGCCAAGTTCTGGCTTTGTGCCTCACTGGGTAGTTAAACTGAATGTTCCTGAACAACCATAAAACCCCTTTTCATCTGTATCACACATGCTCAACAGCAAAACCTCGGTGGGCTCACATTTGCCGAAACGAAAGTCCCCGTAAATGTCAAAAATTTTAGTGGCATCAAAACTCTGCAGGCTTCCCACTGAAGAACTACGCCATTTTGTGTTCATTATGGTTGCATGCAAGTTAATATGAGATCGATGCTCATCTTTGACTAAAAGTGGCTTTCTAGCAATCATTTCATGAAGCAACGTATCAGCAAATTCCTGTACCCTGGGAGGTGAGATGACTTGGGCATAAACAATTCTTGCAGAGGTGAGAGGGTCTGTAGTATTCATACGAGCGATACCATCCAGTGAGACTCTTAACGGCGAGGCATCGAAATCCCACAGCTCATTCTTACACTTTTCAATCACCTTACCAATGGCTTCCACTGCTTCCTGGACTTCCTCAGGGAATAACAGCATGAGGACTGCTATTGTAAGGTGCATTTTGATTGGGTTTTGGAGTATGTCTTCGTCCACTCCTCTACTATCGCTGCATGTACGTATAACTTCGTGGTTAAACTCTTTTACTTGAGCTTGAATAGAATCAGAGTGGAGAGGTATACCAATAAAGTGGGTGGGTCTCAGAGGTCTTCTAGCTCTAATCCATTCCACTTTGTTGTAGATCATTTTCTTTGCCATATACAATGAGTGGTTTGTGTTGCCATGAATAGTTATGGGTAAATATGCTGCTACATTGTCACTACATAACGGCATAGTTAGCTTTGTCTCGGTCTTTTCTTCAATATTTCGCTGCGTTTCTCCATCTCTACCAATAAAGTGTTCATTTTTTAAAAGGCTACGGTGAATTGGGACTTCGAGTCGATAGGGACATGTTTTGTCTAATTCCAGTAGTTTTTGTTCCCGGCTTTGTTGCTCGTTGCTTTGTTTCTCTTCTGTTGTCGCCATTACAATCGAACCCCGCGCCCTTGAAATGAACCCCGCCCTTGAAATGAATCCCGGTCACGCCCTAAAGGAAATTTTATTTTACAGCTAGCAAACAAGCGAAATTATTAAATTAATTATTTTTCATTTTTATACGGTTATACCAACCAAAAGCAAATAGAAATACCAAAACAGACCGATCGAAACAGGCAGAAGGAAAAATGGAGGCGAAACCTTTCCATTTGGTGTATTATCCTGATGTGGAACGTGGTAATGAAGAGCTATTACCATTGATACAGCTGAACCCGACAGGTCAATGTTCCCGTGTACCCAATCAAAGTATCGTTCAAGTGATTGACTGTGAAAAACAACTGATACTTCAAGCCACCGGTAATATTCCAGAGCGAATATTCTGTACTAACGTTATAAACGGGTCCAACAGTGCCTGTATCGTTCCAGTAACCGGTATGACGTGTAACTCCTGTGTTAAACTGATAGACACATCCCTACCACAGCAGTGTAGTGGTGTTAACGGAGTATGTACTTCATTGAAACGAGACGAGACACTGGTGGAGTTTAACCCTTTAGTAACATCACCATCAGATATATCAGACGCTGTATTCAATATGGGGTTTGATGTGGGAACACCCGTTACATTATCACACGACACACAACGTACTCTAAACGTTCCTGACCCCTCCCACCCCTCTCCTCCAGTCAGCACCCCGGTGAATAGCTCAGTAACCATTAAAGTAACTGGTATGGTTTGCCAATCCTGCGTTAATAATATTGAAACCAACGTGGGTAATGCCCCTGGGGTACTGAAGGTGAAGGTCACATTGAGTGAGAATACTGCGTTAGTGACATTCGATAGAAGTACCACATCTGTCAATGCCATCTGTAGTCTGATAGATGATCTGGGTTTCGTAGCCGTACCTAAAGAGGATGACCAAGCTGATGAAAACCAGGATTTTGTCAAGTTTTATCACGTTGGTATACAAGGTATGACCTGTCACTCGTGTGTATCACTGATAGAGGATGTGGTGAATAAACGAGAGGGTGTGGTCAATATTACAGTATCCCTGGCTGACAACCGAGCTGCTATTGAATTCCATCCGAGTGTTGTATCTATTGATCAAATTAAAGACGATATACTAGACACTGGATTCGATGTAACTTACGTTACAGAGAAGGAAAAGGGTGTGGTGGATCTAAAGGAAGAGGTGGAGATTGGTTTTTCAAATAGAAACAAAGAGACGGTTTCGATTAGGAGCTTAAGTAGAAGCCCTTACGTCTTTAAAGACAAGGTATATAGCAACAAACACTATTACTTAACATGCATGTATAATGAATGCATGTTTGTAATGCTGTTAATTCTGAAACGCCGAGAAATTAATGTTCCCTTTCATGCCCATCGAATAGCACTCATTCAGTGGTTATATAGTTTCATTTTCCCAATTTATTCCTATACCAACTGTGCTTTAGTGTACAATGTAAGTATGGTTTGTTTTAAGTCACAATGTTTACATTTGAGTATGAGTCATACCCCACCATTGTTTCCTACATTTTGTACGAATGACTTTGATGTTGGAATTTTGGCTGGCCAATTGTATTTGTAAGTATGTATAATGTGTATGTAAATATGAGCTCCCGTTGTCTGATACAAATTACTCTTTGTGTAGAAGTATACACAAAACAGGAATGTTTCTCTTGTATACTTGTTAACTCACAGTCCCCAATAGCTCTCTAATGTATGTTATAATTTAGTAAAGTATACGCATCCATCGATCAGTAGTGGGCTAACCAATCAGTTATACAATAGACTTGAGTATGTCTAATCCTGATACTAAATGTTATTACTTAAGTCTTGCCAAATATATTGCTGTTTTTGTTTTTTTTTTTGTTTGTTTTTGTTATTCTATGTTATTTATATTTGATTTCCTTTATACCAGGATGACATCAAGGAGACCAGATTCATATCTAGTCCCTCCCCCGCTCGCAGTGATGAAATGAAGAAGCTCCAGGTCCACGTAACGGGCATGACCTGTTCCTCTTGTGTGTCCAAGATAGAGCGATCACTAAATAACAAGATTGGTGAGATATTTATATATCTATATTATGTTGGCATATACTCGAAACAAAACCTTCACTTAATGAGATTTTTACTGATCCCTAAGTTCCCAAGGATATTAGCTACACTTCTCTCACTTGTTGTGTAGGTATTCATTCAGTGTGTGTCGCTCTATTGGGGGAGAGGGCAGATATCACCTACTCCCCTGATGAGACTGATCCAGACATGATTGTGTCACTCATAAAGGATCTGGGGTTTGGGGCCTCCATCTTGAGTACTGGTGACAATACAGAAGGAGGGAAGATTGATCTGGAGGTTGGTTCCAGTTGATTTACCACATGTAGATTATACATGTATAATAGATTAGCTGTAGCCATGCAATCTATGGACATCACACAGACTAGTTTTTTACGCTTAATATTTATAATTAATTAACGTACAATTTTACTCATTTTAAACTGAATTTTAGTTATTTATTGTAAGTTGCCATGTTTGGAACATGTTTACATGTTTTAATCGTTGTTTGGTATATAGGTAACCGGTATGACTTGTTCCTCGTGTGTCCATCTAATTGAGCGGACTCTAATGGGTACAGCTGGTATAGAGAAGGCAACAGTTGCTCTTACAATCAACAAATGTCACGTTGAGTTCGATCCCACTGTTATCGGTCCCAGAGATATAATTGGCATCATTAAGGTGCAGTGTATTGGAACAACATGTTTGTATGTATTTATGTACAGTACATGTACAGTTGGTGTAGCGGGAATGGGTTCCTATAGGTATATATATCAGCTTGTTTACGGCTTGTCTTAATCAGGAAGCTTGTTGGTTAATCAATGGTAACCAGCTGACTATGAGCTCGCCATTTTTATTTGAGAACTCACCAGTTCGTCGGTGGGTAGGAGTGGTTTTATTAAATAATCAAAAGAAAGAGGGTCTGGTTTATAACCACACCCACTTTCTTTTGATCAAAGTGAAAAAAAAAAGATTCAAACAGGTGTTCCACCCTGCAAAATGATCCTGAGGGAAACACTGTAGTTCTGTCTGAGAACCCTTGTTCTATTAGATTTTACAATTCCGTATGTATAGGAATAGTGTGTTCTCTGTGAGAATTCACCAGATTTATCTGAAAATCAAAATTCATTTCTCTATTTTTGCAGATACAAAATTATTATACAGAATTTAATAAAATTCTCATAACAAAATTTTACAAATCAAAACTGAATATTTTTATAGTTTTGGACCCCATTGCTTATTTTCCAATCACTTTAGTACCAAGTAACTTTTGACTTTCCTGAACATTTCCTTATTTGGTATTCTATTTCCTTCCTCTCCAGGGTTTGGGATTTAAGGCGTACCTAGCCTCCACTGAGATAGGAACCATTAATCACAGTTCATCCATCAGAAGGTGAGCTATTAATTTATATTTATATCATTAGCAACTCTCTTCCATATTTGGGCATTTACAACCACACATGACTAGTTTACTTTTATGGCCCATTTTATTTGATTATGTTTACCCTGGTAATTCCCCAATTGCTTTAGATGGCGATGTACATTCCTCTTGTCTCTGTTGCTCGGTCTTCCCACCATATTTGTTGCTTTCATCAACTCATTCGAATACCAAGTGATACCCTGGCCAACAGTGTATGGGGCAGTCACAGTACAGGAAATAATACTGTTTACCTTAGCAACCATTATACAGGTTAACAATATACATTAACATTAGCCCTTAGCAACCATTATACAAGCAACCATTAAAACCTAAAACCATTTTATAGTGATCCATAGAATGCTAGTAATCTAAGTATACTATATAATATATGTATATGTTGTGTGTTTCCGTTATGTACTGCAGGTGTTTGGTGGGTATCAGTTCTATGTGTCAGCCATTAAGAGTCTGCGGCATGGTGCTGCTAATATGGACGTATTGATAGCTCTGGCTACAACCATTGCTTACGTATACTCGGTGAATACTGATGCAATATTGATATATAATTATATTTATTTTCTATTATTTTGTTTGTCCTAGTTGATTTTCTGACTTTACAATATATTATGATGTTCGCTCTTTCACGTTTATGTAGGTTTGTGTTGTTTTTGTGGCTGCATTTACTGGAGAACACTACAAGACCTTTTTTGAGACTCCGCCCATGTTACTGATGTTTGTAGCCCTTGGAAGATGGCTGGAACACATAGCTAAGGTTAGTGGATGACAATAATACTAGTTATTAATATAATTATTAATATTTGATAGGGTAAAACATCAGCCGCTCTGTCAAAACTAATGTCACTACAGGCCACCGAGGCAAGACTGCTGAAGTACGAAGGTCTGGAAGTGACGTAAGAGTTGATTGATTCATTGATTTACTGATCTGTTTGATTTATTTTTAAATGGTTGTATTATATAGTGAGGAAATGATACCTGTGGACTTGGTTCAAAGAGGAGATAGAATAATGGTAAATACTACCTTTTTTAGAATCACATGAGTTATTTTCTTTGCTATGCACTCTCTCTCTCTCTCTCACTTATCTTGCTCTCTAGGTCAAACCTGGTGAGAAAATACCCGTTGATGGTCTAATACTGGAGGGTGAGTCAACAACTGATGAATCACTGATCACTGGAGAGGCAATGCCAGTACTGAAACAGAAGAGTAAGCAACACAAAAATAACATGTGTTTACATACAGTACATTGTAGTGCTGTGAAAAATAACTTAAAAACTGGTATACCTACCGGTATGCAATATAAATCAGATATATCGAATTGAAAATTGTAAAAACTGGCATACTTAATGATATAACATTCTGAAGGCTTAGTGGTATAACTATAACATGAAAACTAGTATATTACCAACCAATATCAATAAAAAAAGCAATTTCCAAAGAACTTTTTTTGATGATGTTGCAAAATTTATCCTTGACTGAGCGTTTCGACTTTCGTTTTTTTTTTTTACACTTTAGTATTTATTATTAATTAAGAGGGTATGTGAATGGCTATGTGATTAGTGTACATGAGGTCCTTAGGTATACCGGTATATCGGCTTTATTCAATCTCAGGTATACCGGTATATCTACATTTTCGGTTAGGTGCACAGCTCTAATACATTGTATGTACATAATGCGTATACAGCTATAGAGGTATAAGGAGTTTATAATGACTGTATATTACTCCATTGTTATAGATGATTCAGTGATTGGTGGATCAATCAATCAAAATGGAGTCCTCACCATTAAAGCCACTCATGTGGGATCGGACGCCATGTTATCTCAGATTGTGAAACTAGTAGAGGATGCTCAAACATCCAAGGTAGAGTATAGAACCAACCATTCTATAGAGAAACATGATAGCCAACTCTCTCTCTCTCTCTCTCTACCCCTCTCTATATACTCTAGGCACCGATTCAGCGTATAGCTGATCGTATTGCTGGTTACTTTGTTCCTCTCATTCTTGTCCTTTCATTGGCTACATTTTTCATCTGGTTGATTGTCATACTAATTATAGATCATAAAGGATTACAAGTTAGTCACATGACTATCACATGACTGACTTTATTACACATCAATGTTCGTCATGTCTTTAGGATCATTGTAACCATGGCAACAGTACCGATAGTTCTCATGAAGATTGTTACGGGTTACGGAATGCTTTCACTCATGGGTTGGCTGTATTGCTGATAGCATGTCCGTGTGCCCTGGGTCTGGCCACACCCACAGCTGTAATGGTAGGAACTGGTATAGGAGCGCAGAATGGTATACTCATTAAGGGAGGTGAACCACTGGAATCGGCCAGCAAGGTTGCTTACCAGACACCATGTTATGTAGATCATATACAGTATTCACAGCTCCTTCTATTCTTGATTAGGTACGTGCCATCATATTTGACAAGACTGGAACCCTAACCGTTGGTAGACCTGAGGTATCTAGGGTTATCCTTTATAACACTGCATCAACCTGTTCTACTCGTCTGTTCCTGTCTATTGTTGGATTAGCTGAGAGCAATAGTGAACATCCATTAGGGCAGGCCATCTCAAATTATGCAAAGCAGGTACAAGCATAAACTTTATTTTGTTTAAGGTTACGGGATAGTTAATATTGACTGTAGTAATTCTAATTTGCTAATTGCGTGTACACCAAATTTAATAAATTTATTCCACAACACGAATAAATATGTCGTCATTTGAGATGTTTTTTGATGTCAAGTAACTGCATGAATGTATGAGATTTTCAACACTACAAACTTGGAGAATTGTACAACTTCGGGATTGACGGGAAATTTAAGATTCCTTGCACAAAAAAAAGCCAATGAGATGTGATTGGGTCTTCCACGTGCAGCCTTATGCTATCAGCTTGAAATTCAAGTTAGCAAAATATGAATAAGTTCAAAAAAGTTTTTTTTTCCTCTTTGTCCCTCTATTGATAGCTTGGATAAAGGCTAAACGCTATAAACTTGAAAAGCAACAGCTGTTTTATGTTTATCTTAGTGACAAGTCAACCAATCGTTGAATGCCTTACAATGCTTGGACTTTGTTATTTGTTTTTAAATTTTTAGACTAGATGATATCGTGTCAAACAATCAGACAGCGAATTTTCTTATGTGCCGAAAAGTGATTTATATAGTCAAATGGAAGCGTTTTTTGGATGGCTTAATTATTTTTGGTGTTTAGTTTATACCTGGTATCGTTAATGTCTTAAATTCATATCACATTCAGTTACTAAAATAACGTAAAACAGTGAAAAATTAATTTCTTATTTTCTTTGTGAAACTGACTGTAATTTTGTTCCTTTCCTTCCTGTAGTTGTTGGGTAGTAATATTGTTGGTACCAGTAGCCAATATGAGGCTGTACCTGGTAAAGGGTTACAGTGTGTGGTCACTAATGTACCCATTACCAACCCTCCATTATCACCGGATAACAGAGGAGAAGACTTGAGCAGTAATACTACCAGTATCAGACGATCTCCATTCATACATGCCTCTAAGAGCCTACAGCAACCAGATCTAGAGTATAAGGTACAAAATAATGCATGAAACCTCAACAATAGGGGCAGCATGATGTAGTATGTGGTGTGTTGTTTTGGCAGGTTCTAATAGGTAATCGTGTTTGGATGAGGGAGAACAACATTGATGTCACCCAAGAAGTTGAGGATGAGATTGTTCCGTTTGAGTCTAATGGTCAAACTGTTGTACTAGTAGCCATTAATGGTTAGTAATGAATCACGTTATTTGGTTTATTATTATTATTCTAATTAATGAGCAGGTGTATTGACTGGTCAGATGGTTATAGCGGACAGTATTAAAGATGAGGCACCAGTAGCCATTAGCTGTCTCCAAAGGATGGGACTCATGGTATTACTGCTAACAGGGGATAATACCAAGACCGCCCACGCTATTGCTGATGAGGTACATACCACACCCACTACATACCTATAGACCACACCCACTCCCACTATACTGTTGTAACTCACACTGTATGCTTATCTGTATAGGTTGGTATCCACCATAGTATGGTATTTGCTGAGGTCCTACCTTCACATAAACGAAACAAAGTAATGGAACTACAGAGCAAAGGATTAAAGGTGAGTAATGATTAAATATACATCATCGAATAAAATTAATGTTATTCTATTTGTATAAAGTACAAGTGTTATGTATGTGATGTTGTTTCCTTGACGGTGTATAGGTTGCCATGGTAGGTGATGGTATCAATGATTCCCCTGCACTAGCTCAGGCAGACGTAGGAATAGCTATTGGAACTGGTACAGACGTAGCTGTTGAGGCGGCTGATATTGTACTAGTCAAGGTATTGTAAAACAGTGACGATAACGGTGTATTATAAGTGTATTCCAATTGGATAAGTTTTATACCCCTTCTCCCCTTTCCCTTCAAATAGAGCAATTTAGTTGACGTGATTGCTGCCATTAATCTGTCTTCCCGGACAATGCGACGAATCAAAATTAACTTCATATGGGCGGTGATTTATAATCTGATTGGTATTCCGTTAGCAGCTGGATTCTTTGCACCACTGGGCGTCACCCTGCAGCCATGGATGGCCAGTGCAGCTATGGCCTTTTCATCTGTCAGTGTTGTCATCAGCTCATTGCTACTTAGAGTGTGAGTATCAATGTACTGTACATTATGAGTTTAGCCCCTTTAATTAATGTATTAATACGTATCAATTTACTGTACATTATGAGTATAGCCCCTTAATTAATGTGATAATTTTACTAATGCATTGATTGAGTATGGTACAGTATACGAGTATAGCCTCTTTAATTAATGTATTAATAAGTATCAATGTACTGTACATTAAGAGTATAGCCCCTTTAATTAATGTATTAATTTGACTAATGCATTGATTGAGTATGGTACAGTATACGAGTATAGCCTCTTTAATTATAGTATGTATTGCCTTTTCTATAGCAATGTGTTCGGTGGTCGAAGAGGTCGGTGTTTCAGTTCATATCATAAAGTGACTGTGGAAGATTGCCAGGAATCAATGCCCAAGAGGCACGGAACTAGTGGTTATTACCACCCATACTCCAGTTTATCTGTCAGCGCTGATCAATTCGAAATGGAAAGCCTCTAAACTCATGTGCCATATTGTCTGTATACAATCTTGTTTTTTTTTTATTATAAAAAATGCCAATGTTTTTAAGATTAATTATTAGAGTCATAATGCGTGGGAGTTAAATTGTAACAATTTTCCAGCCACTCCTTTTTTATTTATTTATTTATTTTTTTGAGAAGCTAGCTGGAAGCAATCGCAGCCAAATTCATCTGATGACCTTGCGAAGATGAATTCGAAACCTTTCCATTATTTGGTGTATTATCCCGATGTGGAACGTGGTAATGAAGAGCTAGTCCCGTTATTACAGCTGAATCCCACAGGTCAATGTTCCCGTGTACCCAATCAAAGTATCGTTCAAGTGACTGACTGTGAAAGACAACTGATACTTCAAGCCACCGGCTGTATCCCAGAGCGAATTTATTGTACTAACGTTATAAACGGGTCCAACAGTGCCTGTATCGTTCCAGTAACCGGTATGACCTGTAACTCCTGCGTTAAGCTGATAGACACATCCCTACAACAGCAGTGTAGTGGTGTGAACGGAGTATGTACTTCATTGAAACGAGACGAGACACTGGTGGAGTTTAACCCTTCAATAACCTCACCATCAGATATATCAGACGCTGTATTCAATATGGGGTTTGATGTGGGAACACCTGTTACATTGCCACACGACACACAACGTACCTGACCCCTCCCACCCCTCTCTTCCAGTCAGCACCCCGATGAATAGCTCAGTAACCATTAAAGTAACTGGTATGGTTTGCCAATCCTGCGTTAATAATATTGAAACCAACGTGGGTAATGCCCCTGGGGTACTGAAGGTGAAGGTCACATTGAGTGAGAATACTGCGTTAGTGACATTCGATAGAAGTACCACATCTGTCAATGCCATCTGTAGTCTGATAGATGATCTGGGTTTCGTAGCCGTACCTAAAGAGGATGACCAAGCTGATGAAAACCAGGATTTTGTCAAGTTTTATCACATTGGTATACAAGGTATGACCTGCCACTCGTGTGTATCACTGATAGAGGATGTGGTGAATAAACGAGAGGGTGTGGTCAATATTACGGTATCCCTGGCTGACAATCAAGCTGCTATTGAATTCCATCCGAGTGTTGTATCTATTGATCAAATTAAAGACGATATATTAGACACTGGATTCGATGTTACGTATGTTACAGAGAAGGAAAAGGGCATTGCCACTCCAAAAGAGAAAAGAGGTGTGGCTACTCTGCAGGAACAAAGGAGGATGAATCAAAGCAAAGAAACGTCTTCATCAGTTAGGAGTCTGAGTAGAAGTCCTTCTGCCGTAAGAAACAAGGTAAAATGTGTGCTGTAGTTTTACAAACCGTATTTTTTAATGTACAGTTTCCATTCAGTTATTATTCATGCATGGTGCCCGTGTATTCATGCATAGTACCAATGCATACATAATTTTGCAACTTTTATGTTGTGATTTTGGCTAGGTATATATATGTTCCTAGACCTTACAATATTGTATGTATAGACACATTAGGTAAGTATGTACACCACCTTATATTATGCACATGTAATTGATTTAATGAAGTGCATGCATGCATGCCATGCATTCTAATAATCCATCACACAATGATTAAGCTATTTATCTGTTATGTTAATCGGACATACGGGATTATGTATGTTGATGATGTAGTTTAGTTAGCTGTATGTTTTAATTATTTGTATTACAATTATACTCCTAATATTAGGGGAAATTTAAAGAGACTGTGTTAATCGATAGCCCCTCCCTCACTCGCAATGATGAAATGAAGAAGCTCCAGGTCCACGTAACGGGCATGACCTGTTCCTCGTGTGTGTCCAAGATAGAGCGATCACTAAATAAAAAGATTGGTGAGGAATTGTGTTGTTACATGTATAATGTTCATAGCTAAAAATCAATCTGTTATTAATAGTTCTCTATATACCATACAGCCGGAAATGTCCGTGGCAAAATAATTTTGGGATTTTCGTGAATAAAACTGTTCTCACGAAAATTCTTTTCACAAAAAATTTAACAAGCATACTACATGTGTATACAAGCGAGCGTATTAGTGGGTGTGGTTTTATACATACCACAAAATTTTTTTAGCAATCACGAAAATTTATGTATCACAAGAAATTTTTTTTTATATAGATCGAATTTTTACGATCGCGGAAATATATCCGGCTATGCGATACCTCAATTAATGTCCTCTCACTTGTTGTGTAGGTATTCATTCAGTATGTGTTGCTCTATTGGGGGAGAGGGCGGACATTACCTACTCCCCTGATGAGACTGATCCAGACATGATTGTATCTTTCATAAAGGACCTGGGGTTTGGGGCCTCCATCTTGAGTACTGGTGATGATACAGAAGGAGGAAAGATTGATTTGGAGGTTAGCCTTAATTTATTGCTTGGCCAGCCTAGCTGCACTCCATACATAGTAGACCGTGTATTCCTTATTTTAATTTCAATAATAATTGCTCTAATCATTTTGCTAATATTATAAGTAAGTTCCCATGTTTGGAACATGTTTACATGTTTTAATCGTTGTTTGGTATATAGGTAACCGGTATGACTTGTTCCTCATGTGTCCATCTGATTGAGCGGACTCTAATGGGTACAGCTGGTATAGAGAAGGCAACAGTTGCTCTTACAATCAACAAATGTCACGTTGAGTTTGATCCCACTGTTATCGGTCCCAGAGATATAATTGGCATCATTAAGGTGCAGTATATTGGAACAACATGTTTGTATATAATATATATAATCGGCATCATTAAGGCATGTTTAAACTACATGTTTATAAATGTACAATTCTATCAAATATCAAAACACCATATTTTCATGGTTTTCACTTCCTCTCCAGGGTTTAGGATTCCAGGCGCGGCTAGCCTCCACTGAGATAGGAACCATTAGCTACAGTTCAGCCATCAGGAGGTGATACATTTTTGCTATACAATCATCTGTTGTGTTTGTCTATTAATGTGATAGTTATAATTTTTTTGCTTCAATCATTAATGGTAATAATGTCTGTATATTCATGTATAGATGGCGATGTACGTTTCTCATCTCTCTGTCTTTTGGCATTCCCACTGTATTTGTTGCTTTCATTAATGCATTCGACTATGAAGTAGTACCCTGGCCAACAGTGTATGGAGCAGTTACAGCTCAGGAAATAATACTGTTTACCTTAGCAACCATTATACAGGTAAACAATACATTTATATATACATTAGCCCTTAGCAACCATTATACAGGTTAACAATGATAATGGTACATAGTAAAGGTGTATAGTATGCATATCATTAGAACCATATACCACCATAGTTACCAATCCTAAACTTCCATATACAGGAGGTCTATATTGACTGTACATGGGCCTATATGAGGGCTTAGCATAGATTATAGCTGGTCTTATATAACTACTGTTACCACTATGCTATTATTACTGTAGGTGCTTGCTGGGTATCAGTTCTATGCTTCAGCCATTAGGAGTATAAATCATGGTGCTGCTAATATGGAAGTACTAATAGCTCTGGCTACAACCATTGCTTACGTTTACTCAGTGAGTACTGATGCAATATTGAGGTGTTGCCAAGTTAAACTCCTCGATCATTGTTTGTACTCACTTGTTAGGTTTGTGTTGTTATTGTGGCTGCACTTACTGGAGAACATTATAAGACCTTTTTTGAGACTCCGCCCATGTTACTGATGTTTGTAGCTCTTGGTAGATGGCTGGAGCACATAGCTAAGGTTAGTGGATGACAATAATACTAAATTACATTCACGTTGAGTTGAGGATTTGCTCATTAGTATTCATTGGTATATTATTGCGCAATATAATTTACCTTCATAATGTATGAAGTACAGAAGTGCGTGGTATTTGATATTCATCTAATGAATGTTAGATGAATATCTAATGAGAAAATCCTCAACTCAACGTACGTGAACAGACTTTAGTTATTAATATAATTATTATTAATATTTGATAGGGTAAAACATCAGCCGCTCTGTCAAAACTAATGTCACTACAGGCCACTGAGGCAAGACTACTGAAGTACGAAGGTCTTGAAGTGACGTAAGTATTGATTGATTCATTGATTGATTTATTGATTGATTCATTGATTGATTTATTGATTGATTTATTGACTGATTTGTTGATTGAATGATCGATTATAATTTATAGTGAGGAACTGATACCAGTGGATTTGGTGCAACGAGGAGATGAAATATTGGTAATAGTATTTATAGCAATTAATTATATTACCATTTCCTCCCTCCCTCCCTCTTTCCGTTAGGTCAAACCTGGTGAGAAAATACCCGTTGATGGTCTAATACTGGAGGGTGAGTCAACAGCTGATGAATCACTGATCACTGGAGAGGCAATGCCAGTACACAAACAGAAGAGTAAGCTAACAATGTACTTATAGAAATGATACATTTACCAACGATTGTATTATAACTGTAGATGATTCAGTGATTGGTGGATCGGTCAATCAAAATGGAGTCCTCACCATTAAAGCCACTCATGTAGGATCGGACGCCATGTTATCTCAGATTGTGAAACTAGTAGAGGATGCTCAAACATCCAAGGTATAGCATAGAACCAACCAATCTATATAGAAACATAATAGCCAACTCTCTCTCTCTCTTTCCCTCTCTATACTCTAGGCACCGATTCAGCGTATAGCCGATCGTATTGCTGGTTATTTTGTTCCTCTCATTCTTGTTCTTTCATTGACTACGTTTCTCATTTGGATGGCTGTCATACTGATTATAGATCATACAGATGTAGTGGTTAGTCACATGACTATCAACATGATACACACATTTACATTACTGTTCCTCATATGATTAGGGTCGACGCTGTGATAACACTACCAATAGTGTTCATGAGAACTGTTACGGGTTACGGAATGCTTTCACTCATGGGCTGGCTGTATTGCTGATAGCATGTCCGTGTGCCCTGGGTCTGGCCACACCCACAGCTGTAATGGTGGGAACTGGTATAGGAGCACAGAATGGTATACTCATTAAGGGAGGGGAACCACTGGAAACAGCTAACAAGGTTACCTACCAAACACCATGTTATATAGATCATATACAGTATTCACAGCCCCTTCTTTCTTTATTAGGTGCGTGCCATTATATTTGACAAGACTGGAACCTTAACTGTTGGTAGACCTGAAGTATCTAGGGTTATCCTTTACAACACTGCATCAACCTGTTCTACTCGTCTGTTCCTGTCTATTGTTGGACTGGCTGAGAGCAATAGTGAACATCCATTAGGGCAGGCCATCTCAAATTATGCAAAGCAGGTATATGCGCTTTGTGTGCGGATCAATCCCTCACCACACATCAAAAACATGCAAATTAATAATAATGTCCACAAATTTTTTGTATACTGAAACAATACATAATACACTCTAAGAATCTAAAATAATTAAGAAATTAAAGGAAATAAGCTTGTACTGTACATATCTCCGTTCAATTATTACTGGGCCTCATTATAATAGAAACAAACAAAAAAGGAAAGAAAAGCTTTCGAGGATTCTAACAGCCACCCAGCTTGCCCATACCTCGATCTAGCTTTCCTATTCTTTTTCTGAAACCGACTGTAATTTTTTTCCCTTCCTTCGTTCCTTCCTGTAGTTGTTGGGTAGTAATATTGTTGGTACCAGTAGCCAATATGAGGCTGTACCTGGTAAAGGGTTACAGTGTGTTGTGTCTAATGTACCCATTACCAACCCACCATTATCACCGGATAACAGAGGAGAAGACTTGAGCAGTAATACTACCAGTATCAGACGATCCCCATTTATACATGCCTCCAAGAGCCTACAGCAACCAGATCTGGAGTATAGGGTACGAAATAATTTTTTAAACCTCAACAATAGGGGCAGCATGATGTAGTATGTGGTGTGTTGTTTTGGCAGGTTCTAATAGGTAATCGTGTTTGGATGAGGGAGAACAACATTGATGTCACCCAAGAAGTTGAGGATGAGATTGTTCCGTTTGAGTCTAATGGTCAAACTGTTGTACTAGTAGCCATTAATGGTTAGTAATGAATCACGTTATTTGGTTTATTATTATTATTATTCTAATTTATGAATAGGTGTATTAACTGGTCAGATGGTTATAGCGGACAGTATTAAAGATGAAGCACCAGTAGCCATTAGCTGTCTCCAGAGGATGGGACTCAGGGTATTACTGCTAACAGGGGATAATACCAAGACCGCCCACGCTATTGCTGATGAGGTACATACCACACCCACTAAATACCTATAGACCACACCCACTATACTGTTGTAACTCACACTGTATGCTTATCTGTATACGTAGGTTGGTATCCACCATAGTATGGTATTTGCTGAGGTCCTACCTTCACACAAACGAAACAAAGTAATGGAACTACAAAGCAAAGGGTTAAAGGTGAGTAATGATTAAATAATACATCATCGAATACAATTAATGTTATTCTATTTGTATAAAGTACAAGTGTTATGTATGTGATGTTGTTTACTTAACGGTGTATAGGTTGCCATGGTAGGTGATGGTATCAATGATTCCCCTGCTCTAGCTCAGGCAGACGTAGGAATAGCTATTGGAACTGGTACAGACGTAGCTGTTGAAGCGGCTGATATTGTACTAGTCCAGGTAGACACCTATATGCTCTAGTGTATGGTATTAATATAAACAGTCTTGGTATGTGTAATAGTTTCGTGCAGTCAGATCCTTGTGCATTGCCAGCCATATGCATTATCATACTTATTCTGATGATTTATCTATTGCAGTACAGTTATTTACTATAACCCAATAGAGCAATTTAGTTGACGTGATTGCTGCCATTAATCTTTCTTCCCGGACAATGCGACGAATCAAAATCAACTTCATATGGGCAGTGATTTATAATGTGATTGGTATTCCGTTAGCAGCTGGAGTCTTTGCACCACTGGGCATCACCCTGCAGCCATGGATGGCCAGTGCAGCTATGGCCTGTTCTTCAGTCAGTGTTGTCATCAGCTCATTGCTACTTAGAGTGTAAGTATATAAGATCATATCCTATGGCCTCCGATACTTAATGTATTGCTATAATTATTTCTATTAGCCATATTTTTGGTCCAAGGCGTCGGTGTTTCAGTGCATATCGTAAAGTGACTGTGGAAGATTGTTACGAGTCAATGCCAACCAGAAGATACGGGACTTTTGGTGCAGCAGGCAATTCGAATCACCGTTATACCAGTTTATCTCCCAATCGTCATGAAACAGACATCTTTTGAAATATATATTTTTTAATATCTATATTAAAATGTACTTATTTCAGTCTTATTATATGTATCAGTGTTAATGTTATGCAT
Organism: Chalinula nematifera; assembly: GCA_036873525.1. Classification (NCBI taxonomy): domain Eukaryota; kingdom Metazoa; phylum Porifera; class Demospongiae; order Haplosclerida; family Chalinidae; genus Chalinula; species Chalinula nematifera. The sequence continues at coordinate 402 of JAYJLX010054642.1, read as the reverse complement.
GAATAATTTTTTCCCCAAATTATTATTATTTTTTAACCCCTTACAAACGTACAATTTTTTTTTTGATGTCTAATGGCCTCCACGTTAGATGACACAGAGGCTGATAGTAGTAATATGGTCATTGCTGGTTTGAAAAAAAGATGGTTTATTGTTGCAGTGGTGCTAGTTATCGCCTGTGCAAATGTGTATCCCGCTTTTGGTGCCAAATCAGGTTTGAAATTATAGGATTTTTTTAGTTTAATCGAGTTTAATAGTTAGTAGACATTTGTAAGGTCACAGCTAAGATGAAACTTGTATGAATATATGATATGGTTGGGGGGGGGGGGGGGGGGGGGGGAGGGGTTGTTCTTGAGGCCACCATTTAGGTTCAAATTCATAACCATCTTATTTTCCACATGTGGC
>JAYJLX010054631.1:0-10724 GCA_036873525.1 Chalinula nematifera | reverse complement strand
GCCTCCCGGGAAGCTGGTTTGGTAGCTAATGAGGCAGAAAAGCGGAAAACAACCAAATACTCCAACCTCCTTCATCATTACCACTTTACCCCTATTGCTGTGGAGACTTTAGGCTCATATGGTCAGGCTGCTGGGGAGTTCATCCGCAAGCTAGGTCGGTTGGTGGCAGAGGTCACCTTGGAGCCCTTATCATCGTTTCACCTTCGCCAGCGCATTAGTGTAGCAGTTCAGTGTGGCAATGCTGCTGCTATTCTTGGGTCGATATCCTCACTGTCAGCATTAGGTTTATATTTCATTTTCAGTTTAGTTCATACATAGTCTCGATCTTTCTTTGTTACATATCTATATCAATTTTTTTTTTTCCCATTTTTTTTTGTTTTAAATCAGACATGTTTTATTCATTTTTAATTATTTATCCTCATTTTTATGCATGTTAAATAAAAATAAAAGTATATAATCATCTTATTTATTCCCCCATTTATCACTTGTTCATAATAGTATATAATCATCTTATTTATTCCCCCATTTATCACTTGTTCATAATAATAATAATAATAATAATAATAATAATAATAATAGTAATAATATCATGTAATAATGTGTCTTATTTATTCAAATAATAATAATAATAATAAAAAAAAAAAAAAAAAAAAAAAAATAATAATAGTAATAATAATAATAATAATAATAAGGTTTCACCAATGCAACAATTAACTGTGTCTCAGTCAGCAGTTACTCAAGGCTATGCTTTGGAGTTTGCAGCAAACTGGAAGTCAGCTCTCCATGGATCACACTGTCACCAAGCTGGCATTCAATTCATCCCTTTGCCAGTCGAAACCATCGGTGGATGGAGTGCCCAAGCTTCTTCCACTATTCGGGAGATTGGTCGTCGTCAGGCTACTCAGCTCGATACCCCTCCCAATGACTCAATCCACCACCTTTTCCAACGGCTGTCCATCTGCCTATGGCGTGGGAATGCTTCTATATGGCTCAATGCCCCATCTGACTGCTCCCCCTTCATCGATGGTATTGAATGAGTGGCCCCTTTCTTTTTCTTATTTTCTGTTCACTCCCGTACTCTCACCTCTCTATTGTTTCTGTTTATACTATACCTTTGTATATAACAGTGTCATTGCATGTATAATGATGTACACGTGTTTGCTCATGCACAACATAACTGATGTTTCATGGTTTTTAGTGTTTTTTACTCTTAACTCAGTATAATTCTTGTATATACATTTCTGTAGTTGTGTAAATATTTATGGCTCTTTTTATTACATTTATCCTATTATTTATTCACTATCCTTATTTATTTCTTCTATCACTTATACATTCATGTTAATAATTTCATTGCCTTTGCTGTGTTGGTTTTTGTTGTGTTGTGATAATAATAATAATAAGAAAAATATTAATAATAATAATGTGCTGGGTTTTCAGCCCTCCATGATTGGTTTTCTCAACTAATGGAGGAAGGGCTGGCTAGCCTAGGAAAACTTTTGTCGTGGTGAGCGAGAGTCATGCATTGGGAGCTCACAAAGTAGTTGATGATTTGGGTGTTAGCGTGGTGACTGGACATAGATTACTTGGGGGTGTGGTTGGCTGTAAGGAGAAAGAAGTTGAGTTTCTGAAGGATACTGTATCTCATTGGTCAACTTTGGTTGATCGCCCATCCGTGATACCTGAGGACCAACCGCAAGCTGCTTATTCTGCTTTGTCAAGATGTATTCAGAGTTGACTTACAACTGATTATGATTATTTGTTTATTGATTTGGAGTGCGAGATAGCTACTGAGTTATGACCCACTTTGTTCGGATATGAAATTTCAAAACACGAAACAATCATCTACTCTCTACCCACTTGCCTATAGGGTGACTTCACACTCAGACCCCCTTCTGTGACCAGAAAATTCCTTTATGATTTATCAAGAAGATCCACTGAGTTTTTGGTTAAATCTCTCAAAAGACAAAGAGAGTTTGTTATGGATTGCCATTTGGATACTCTCATTACTGCTCAGGAGGATTTCCTTGAAGTGGAGGCTCAGTTGCTGGAAGAGACCTACTCTGTTACAATCAACAAACTTGATCAGTTACAACAGAGAGCGTTACAGCGGGCAAAGGATTCGAAAATTTCCCTTTGGTTGAGTGTGCTACCCATCTCTGAACATCAGTTTGACCTTTCAGCACAAGTTTCGTGATGGTTATCAGAAAACTTTACTTAACATTCCTGCTCAGTGTGGATTACCGTTTGATTTATCTTACGTGTCGAAAAGGAGGCCTCATTGTACAACGTTACAATAATATTCGAGAAACTTTTGGAGATCTTGTTTCTCTTGTATGGGGGCAAGTGTGTTGTGAACCAGTCGTTCAGAAGATGAGGGATGGTTCTCCTGGTCAGATTGCGGATCTGGCCATTGGGGTGGTTTGGACATCACAGGCTGAGGTGTTATTTGATGTAAGAGTGATTAATACAGTCTTACCTGAATAAGAGCCCCCTTGATGTGATTACTTCGGCTGAGAAAGAAAAGAAAGCAAAATATCGATCAGCGTGTGATGCGAGAAGAGCTCTATTTACCCATCTTTGTGTATCTGTGGATGGTCTCCTGGGCAGGACAGCATTTGTTAAGAGGATTGGAGATGGTCCGTCATTGAAATGGAGTAAACCATATAGTGAGGTCGTCTGTTGACTAAGGACAAGGCTGTCGTTTGCTATTATTAGAGCCACCATATGTGACCCGTGTCTGAGAAAACCTGTTATCTGTCACAAAAATTGAATTCCAGTTATAATTAAAAACGTGGGGTGTGGTCGCTTATTTCAATGGATGAGTTCTCGATTGACGTTGGAGCTTTAACGGCCTGTAACTCTACGCTTTGTGAACATATGCTTACAAAACTTGGTCTACTATTTCTCAAAGGTTTGTAGAGGTATGTTATGAAGTTTCAGTAACGTATGATGCATATTCACCAAGTTGCAACTGAGTAAACACGGACCGTCGATTGCGATCGTGAAAGAAACGCGAACGGTTTTCGTTTTTTTCTACCGTTCGTTTTTCTTAGGTACTTTGTCAGAATCTTTTGTATTGTAGCTCATTTAAAAGAGAATTGCTTACTCTATCCAGTGATATAAATAACTCCAAAAATATATATATTTTTTTGTGTGACAGATAACAGGTTTTCTCAGACACGGTCACATATTATGACACGGACTAAGTGGCGATCTGTTGAGGTTGCTCTGATGGAGCCACACTTGACTACATGCTTTATTAGTTTAATCTTTTACTTATTAAAAAAATTATTTCTCTATATTCTCTATATATTTTTTTGTATTTCCTAATTTGAAAATTCCGAATAATAATAATAAATAATAAAATGGCGACAGTCACTGATGGAAGTGTGAATGGAAACAGTGATTCCGTTGCCTTGCCCGTGAGCGACTCAAATGGCTTGTCAGCCTCTCAACAACTTCGGATTTCGGTAAATCGAGAGATAGCCAAGGCCAAGCTTGCTGCCAATACTGCCGTCCGTCAATGTTGTCCCTGTGGATCTACTGGTAAATGTATCAGGTGTTCCTGTGCCGTTACCAACAGGCGTAGTTGTTCCAATTGTTACCCTTCTAAACACGGTACCTGCCACAACAGGAGTTCATTTACTCCAGGTGGATCCTCTCTCACTCCCGGTCCCAGCGATATTGTGTCAGCCACTCCGCCGATCGCGCCACCCTCGAGTGAGCCTTCAACTAGCTCCACGTCCCTCACTAGCACTGTTCATTCGATTTTTCCAGTCCGCGTTCCAATTCTCAGGCGTATCCCTCGTGGCTCCAGAGACGAAGCCTGTCAGAAATTATCTAGCCTGTTAGAGGAAGTGGTGTCTTCCAATTGTGTCCAGTCCTGGGAACATCTCCTCATGTTCCCTTCCTTTTGCCTCAAAGTACCTAGAGAGGGGGGCGACACCACTCCCTTATTTCCCTAGTCAACAGTCAACTCCGCCTGAACCTTCCTGCGGTCAATATTGATGGCTCCCACCATTCACCCAGGCCAGGTAGATCCCCGCTGGATAATACTAGTATGTTACGATGCCAGGTATCCCAAAGGTTAGAGGATGGTAACATTCGTGGTGCAGTGCAATTGGTTTGCTCAGAGTAATCTTTATCTACCAACGACGATGCATTGCATGCTCTCCGTGAAAAGCACCTGTTACCCTCAGCTCAATCCCAACTCCCTCCCATACCTTCACTCTCCCCGCAGGTGGAACCTATCCTAGTTAGTTCCCAGCAAATCGTGTATGCCATTAAGTCATTTGCTCCTGGATCTGCTGGTGGTCCTGATGGTCTCCGCCCCCAGCACCTGAAAGATATGCTTCGCAGTTCCCCTACAATAGTTAACCGATTTTTGTCTGCTTTAGCTGCCTTCGTACGTTTGGTGCTTAATGGAAAGGTCCCTCAATCCATTCGTCAAGTTTTCTTTGGTGCGCGCCTGATTGCCCTATCCAAGAAATCTGGTGGGTTCCGCCCAATAGCTATTGGGTGTACACTCCGCCGTTTAGTGGCTAAGATAGCTGGGTTTTCTGTCAAAGAGGAAATGGCGGATCTTCTAGCACCTCGACAGTTGGGATATGGTGTCAAAGGAGGCATTGAGGCTGCTGTACATGCTGGTCGTTACTACCTTTCAAGCCTTCCTGATGATTACGCTACGGTCAAGCTTGACTTTAAAAGTGCCTTCAATTCGATTAAAAGGTTCAGTATGCTGTCATCTGTCCACAAGTTTGCTCCTTCCATTTATTCTTTTGTTCATTCCTGCTATGCTGAGCCGATCAAGGCCACCATATTCAGTCAGCAGAAGGGGTCCAGCAGGGCGATCCATTAGGTCCACTGCTCTTCAGCCTGTCCATTCATCAATTGGGTTGCTCTCTATCATCTGAATTATGTCTCATGTACCTTGATGACATCATTTTGGGCGGGCCAGTCAGTACACTCTGTGCCGATATTCGTTTAATCCTATCAGCAAGTGACATTGGGTTATCTCTCAATTTTTCCAAGTCAGAAATTATCAGTGTTAATGAGTCCGTGGTTGATGAGCTTGGCTGTTATTCTCCCGAACGCTATTCATGTGATTCCATCCAAGGCCCACCTCCTTGGGTCACCTTTGGGGGACTCAGAGTGTATTTCAGGCGTTATTCAGATCAAGGTTGAGGTGCTCAAATTGATGGGTACTCGACTACTCTCCTTGCCTGCTCAAGATGCCCTCATATTACTACGTTCATCTCTCTCTTTATCCCAAAACTGTTATACACCCTCTGCTCAGCACCATGTTTTCAGCACCATGTTTTCAATCTCAGGCCCCACTTTCTGATTATGATCATGTCTTGTGTTCTCTCATCAGTCAAATCACCAATTCTTCATTGTTTATTTCAGATGTTCCATGAAAACAGGGCACCTTGCCCATTCGTTGGGGGGGTTTGGGTCTCCGAAGTGTTAAGCAGCTCGCCCCGTCAGCATATCTCTCCTGAGCGGCCGCCTCTGCCACTTTGGTTGCCCAGATCCTGCATCAGGTTACAGTCCCGGTTTCAGTCAAATTTCCAAATTCGGTCCCCTTTTATAGCGAGGGTTTAGCGGATTGGTCCAAGGATCTTCCCAACCCTTTACCTCCTCAGGGTGATGATGCCTAGTACATGAAAAGTTGGGATGCCCCTCACGTCAATGAATCACTGAGTTCATTACATTCCTCAGCTTGTGACGACATTACTCGAGCACGATTGCACGCTGTCTCCACCCCGGAATCAGGTATGTGGTTACAGGCACTTCCCATCTCTCCCCTTGGCTTGAGAATGGATGATAATTCAATTCGTATTGCCACTGGGCTTTGGTTGGGTCTTCCAACCCCACATGTTTGTGAATTCTGTGGTAGCAATGTGGATAGCTTTGGATTGCATGGTCTTAGTTGCAAAATGAGTAAGGGACGATATTTTCGGCACTCCTACATCAACGACATCATCTACCGTGCATTTTCAGCAGCTGGTATTCCGTCACGACTTGAGCCTTCAGACCTTTCTTGTTCCAATGGTAAACGCCCAGATGGAGTGAGTCACTCTTGCCCCATGGACCTCGGGGCGCCCCCTTGTTTGGGATGCCACTGTCTCAGACACCTTGTCCACCTCCTATTGTCAGATCGCTTCCGTGTCACCCAAAGCAGTAGCTAATTTTGCTGAGTCTAAGAAGATCACTAAGTATGCTTCATTGTGTTCTTCGCTATACCAGTTTGTCCCAATTGCCATCGAGACTTTAGGATAGTAGGAAGGGGCTGGTATCATCGTTATCATCGTTTGCCAATTTTGTCCAGGAAAAGGATTTACCTTCACCGATTCATCCGATTTTTTTTGGAGCCTCGTTACTGGCTCTGAGGAAAAAAGACAACGGCCCAATTGCCGTGGGTTTAACCCTCAAACGTATGATTGCCAAGTACCTGAGCAGCAGTGTGATGGCTTCAATGGGTGACTTGTTACGTCCCTTGCAATTGGGATGCGGTACTCCTGGAGGTTGTGAAGCAGCTGTTCACGCAGCCAGGCTATATCTTCTCTCATCGCAGCCAAATAGCATTATGATCAAACTGGATTTCAAGAACCCATTTAATTGTTTGAGTCGGGCTAAGATGCTAATGGCTGTGCAAAATTTGGTTCCGGACCTGTTCCCATTTGTTTTCTCAGCCTACAAAGATTCTTCATTCCTGTTCTTCGGTGAAGAAATAATTCTCTCTCAAGAGGGGGTTCAGCAGGGTGACCCTTTGGGTCCACTTCTGTTCTGTGTGTCCATACAATCTCTGGTGTAGGAGTTCAGATCCGAGTTTAAAGTATTTTATTTGGATGATGGTACCTTGGGTGGCTTATAGACGACTTGAAGAAAGTGGAATCGTTGGCTTCTGATTTAGGTCTGATGTTGAACCGCTGCAAGTCAGGGGTGATTTGTAAAGATCCGTCCACATTGGATGCCTTTCTGGCTGAAGTTCCTGGGTTCTCCGTGGTTGATGCCAGTAATGCTCTCCTATTGGGCTCTGCAATTGGGGGTCCTGTCTCTTGTAGACCTTTATTGGAGGCTAAGATCGGTATGCTCCGTACCATGAGTGACAGACTTTGCCATCTAGCTTCTCATGATGCTCTTCTTTTGTTAAGCCACTCGATTGCTATCCCAAAGATGCTGTACATTCTCAGAACTGCTCCGTGCTTTCTCCACCCTGACTTGCTGGAGTCCTATGACTCTGCCTTGAGATCAGCTCTAAGCTCCATTACTAATGTTCAGTTGACTGACGATCGTGCGTGGTTACAGACAACCTTACCCATCAGGCTAGGGGGTCTTAGCATTCGTAGGGCAACTCAGCTGGCACCGTCCGCTTTTTTAGCTTCCGGTGCTGGTTGTTCTACCCTTGTCTCAATGATTCTACCGCCGTGGGCAATGGCCCCATCCCTGGATCCTGCCAGACCCCTGGTGCTTGCAGTATGGCAGAAAGGTCATGACTTGCCTCCTCCTCCACAGAAAGCATGGGATTTTGCCTTAGTCTCCAGCACACTTGACTCCCTCTTGGAGTCTTCACCCAATGATGTCGATTCCGCTCGTTTGATTGCCTCTTCCACCAAGGAGTCCGGAGCTTGGCTGCCAACACTACCTATTTCATCACTCGGGCTCAGAATGGATGACGAGGTGATTCGCATAGGGGTTGGTTTACGTTTGGGTGTTGAGCCACACGATTGCCCATATTGCTGGTTGATGAATTTGGCATACACGGCCTGAAATGTAGATTCAGCAAGGGCCGCCACTCCAGGCATGCAGCGATTAATGATATTTTCAAGAGGACTTTGGAGTCTATCAAAGTCCCCTGCCATTTGGAGCCAACGGGAATTACTCAGTCCGATGGGAAACGCCCAGATGGATGTACCCTGGTACCCTGGAAACGAGGTAAGTTCCTCGTATGGGATGCTACCTGCCCGGACATGCTGGCTCCTTCTCACGTGAATTTGGCCACAAAAGGAGCAGGTCTAGTTGCTAACGATTTTGAGAAACGAAAGAAAGCCTGCTTAGCCCACAGATACCATTTCGTTCCAGGGGTATAGAGGGGTTTTTGGTTCCGAAGCTAGGGCTCTTGTGGGTGATCTGGGCCATCGTTTAAAAACTGTCTCGCTTTACCCCCTCTCCCATCATCAACTGGTGCAGCGACTTAGTGTGGCTATCCAGAGGGGAAATCCTGCGGCGATTATTGGGTCACTATCCCATAAGAGCCTTGACTGAATAAATTTTTTCTTGTTTTTATTTTTATTTTGTCTTTTTTTGCTTTGTTCTTTGTTTGTTTTGCTTTGTTTAATTAAGTTATTGACCTATTTTGTTTAATGTATTGAATTATTACAAAATTTGTTATTAATTATTACAGCTTTATTATTATTATTATTATTATTATTGTAATTGTAAAATTAATTAATTATTATTGTAAAATTAATTAATTATAATCATGTATCCAATGCATCAGAGGTGCTCGTTCCTCGTTCCATCACCCTGCCCACCAACCCATTGATCTTGTTATCGCAGAATCGGATTTAAATTGACTTATAGTTTTGTTTCTTTTAAATTGAATTATTGATTTATTTTGTTTTTATCACTGTATTGTATTGTTCTATTTTTGTCTGCCCTAATTTTACTTGTATTAATTGTGTTCAATAACAATTATAATAATTAATTATACTAATAATAATAATAATAATAATGATAATAATAATAATAATTCGTATTATTAAAAAAATGGTGGTGGGCAGCCGTTGTTGTCAGTGTCAGAAAAGTGGTGTTTGTAGAGGTTGTGCATGTGTGGCTGCTGATAGGCCCTGCACCAACTGTTATCCCTCTCGAATGGGCCGTCAGAATTTACGTCTACCAGTTTCTCCTACTGTCGCCAAGGATCAGGACGGTGCCTCAGTTGTGGCTTTAGTCGTGGACTCGTCATCAGATTCGCCTGAGTCTGATTCTCCCGACCATTATCTATCTCCGAGTGAGGTAAATGCGTTGATGGATAGGGGGTTTGGCTCTTGTGTTGTTGGTCATACCTTTGATTTTAAAAAAGATCCTGATCCGATTTGGTTTGGGCGATGGAGATCTATAATCCAGTTGTCTGGTCGCCATTTTCACTTACCACGTGGTCCATGTGGTCGACGTTATATTGACCAGCTTTGTGAGGAAATTCGGTATTTATCTCAAGGAACTTACCCATCCTACCGCCTAATCGTCTTTAGTTCTGTCATTTTACAATTTGACAGAGCAGCAGAGCAGTTAATCGTGCAGGGTTGGACATTTGGCGTACTCTCAACCGAAGGATGACTATGTGGGAGGAAGGTAAATACGACCTGTTGGTGGGTGAGGCAATCAGATGTGATCGTCGAATTGTTCATCATCGTGGTCGTAAACATGCCTCTACATCAGATGATCATGTTGCTAAAGTCTTCACCAGGCTCATGTTGCATGGCAAGGTCAGGGCTGCTATGGGTTGGTTAACTGACAACTCCAAAGGAAGTGTGCTTCAACCTACCAATAAAGTGAAAGTATCAATAGATGGACAGGAGACACAGATTAGTGTATTTGAGGCTCTTAAGATGAAGCATCCTTCTCCTCAGCTACCTCATTCATTGGCCTTACTACCGACGGATAACCTGCCTGATTTGGAGGATTTGGATATTACTGGTAGTCATGTTCATTATGTGGCTCACCGTATACAAGGTAGTGCCGGTCCTGGTGGATGTGATTCCTTTCATTGGCAAAATATCCTCATTCGTTACGGTACTTCAAGTAGTCGTCTCGAAGACTGTGTGGCTGATCTTGCTCGTCGTATGGCTAATTCAATCGTTGACTGGTCCCTTTTACAGGGTCTATTGGCAAGCCGTTTGATTGCTCTGAATAAGTGTCCAGGTATTAGACCAATCGGAATCAGTGAGGTCCTTCGTAGGGTGATCTGTAAGGTTGTCTGTCTGATAACATGGGAGGATGCTGAATCTGTTTGTCAATTGTCTGTTGGTGTGCGTGGTGGTGTTGAGAGTGCTATTCATGCAGTCTTTGACCTGGTTAACTCGAATGATTATGGTGTTTTAGTGATGGATGCATGGAATGCGTTTAATTCAAAAAATCCAACAGCGTTGATTTGGAATCTTCGTGTTTTATGGTCCAGAGCTGCCAGATTCATATTCAATACATATAGGGGCTGGTCCCCTCTTATTCTTCGAGGTTCAGATGATGTCATTTTCAGTTGTGAGGGTGTGGTCCAGGGTGACCCTTTGTCGATGTTTTCCTATGCTGTTGCTACCATCCGTCTTATACGACTCCTAGAGGACTCCTCGCCCAGGACTCAGTTGTGGTTTGCTGATGACTCATCAGTGGTGGGTGAGATCGATACACTTAGGAAATGGATGGATGATTTGATTTCGATTGGCCCATTATTTGGTTATTTTCCAGAACCGTCTAAGAGTTCCCTGATCGTGAAGGAATCGTACATTCCCCTGGCTGAGCAACTTTTTGGTGGTTCTAATGTTAGAATTGTTTTGAGTAATCGTTATCTGGGAGGCGTAGTTGGAAATCAACCTGGTATGATGTCTTTTGTTGAGTCTAAAGTGCATGAGTGGTCACAACAGTTAGCCCAATTGTCTTCAATTGCAGTCGATCAACCTCAAGCTGCTTATATGGCGTTAACCAAATCCCTTCAATCTCAGTGG
>JAYJLX010054620.1:0-10726 GCA_036873525.1 Chalinula nematifera | reverse complement strand
TACCACTGGGATTACAGGTAACCACGCCCCTCTATTTTATAACTATTAATTAACTCCTCAATAGGTAACCCCTCAAATGCAGGGCTAATATATTGAAGGTGATGTGTAGTTACAGGCTGCAGCAGATTCAGGAGTTACTATCCTCATTACCAATGTCACAGAAACCAACGACAACTCGAAAAACTGCAGGAGCTTCTCATCAAGAATAATGAATTTTCTAAAGTAAGGCCAGTGTCATACTACATGTATCATGATACTTGATGAGCGGTGTAGCCTATAGTATTGTTTAAATGTCTAGTTTTAAACGTACATGTACATTAACTTTAAGTTTTTTTTCCTATGTTCTGTATTTGGGTATAGCTTGATTTTTACAAATTATTTTACAACAATTCTAATAGTAGAGGATAGTAGTAGGCTAAAGGTACATACATGTATACAGTACATGTATACATAATATGTAAATAATCCATAGAAATATTATTTGATTATTGGTAAAGGTTCCATTACATGTTAGAGTAAATATGTTACATACACCATTATGAAATATTGACACACCCTCACCTTTGTTTTTTTCCTTCTCCATCTAAAACTGTTTTTCAGTTCATCCTTTGCCTCATGTATTCCCCCCTCTTCCCTTCCTCCCCCTGCCCTTCCCTTCAATAAAACTTTGTGTGCTGTAATTTTACTGCTACTCTTATCACTTTGCATAGATACTGGTACTCCAGGAGACACCTGAAGTATGCTTCAGTCAGAAGACCTCGCTACAGATATGCCACTGAAATATCGTCACTGTGAGCCTGGCCTCCACACTGATATCATGTATGGCAGCTACAGACTGAACAGTACATGTACTGAATGACTTTGTTGATGTTGAATATTGTGTGTAATCCTTTAACTAAGTAAAAGATAGTTTTTTTTTCTAAATGTTTTGCCTGGCGTATCGATCTTTATTGTATGTTCACTACTAGAAATTTATGAGTATTTTATTGTCTTTCTTTTTTGTCACTGGTAATAATTATTATTGCTACATTATATTTTTAACAACTCAGTCAGTGGCATGGGATCTTGTTTATTATCTTATCATAATAGGATATTATTATAGTATAGTAGCAGTGGGGTATATCACACTGCCAGCTGCTTGCCTGGTAATTGATCATCATAGAATATAGATTGTATAGAGTTAGAAGATTTGTATAGCTGCTTGAGTATAGTCATTCTACATATGGCATATGTCAGGTCACACCCATCCATCAAACACTTGGTTGAGCTTCTAAATTCTTTTTAACAAGAAAAGCTACCAGTACATTGCACATGTGTATGTATAGTGAGTATATAGAGAAGGGCTTTAGTAGTACATGTAGCACCATACTCCCTATGCCCACTGTACATACATGTACACAGCAGTACATATATCCTACAGGTAATTTCTTGCTTTATACACAGATAAAAATAACCCATAATTATTATTTAATTTGCTAAATCACATCTGCTTTGTAGTTAATTTGTTTTGCTTAACCTGAATACCTCTACCTCTCTATGTTGCAAACGAAGAAAAAGTGACTCATCTAATGTAAGTATTGTTTAGTTAGTGAAGAGAATCATCATTCTGTTGTGTGTTTTCGTACAGACAATGGGTAGTTACGAGACATTATATGGCTGGGTTGATATTGGAAACTATAATGAAGTTGTAGCTAATAAGGAGGTGCATTGTATATGACAAGTTTTTTAATCCTAGGCTGTAGTCAAGTAATGATTAATGGCAATGGCATGTACATTATGTACATGTACGTGCACTTGTTGGTATTTAAACACTATAGTTACCAAATAAGGAAAATTGTTATAATGTGGTTTGCTATTCAATACTATGCTGTATACAGTCACTATATAGTCAAGTATAGTAATTAATGCTATTAATTACTATACTTGACTATAGCATATAGTACAAACCACATCATAACAAGTCCTTATTTGGTAAATTTACTGTTCAAACATTAACACAAAAATAAATGATGTACTAAAACCTAGATTAGTATGCTTTTAATTCACTTTTGAAACAGCAGAAGTGTGGTAATAATGCAACTGCACACATTGTAGTTTGTGTAATGTGTAGCACAACCAAGTTTTTTAATTATTCCCTTTAAGTCTTGATCAATTTGTGGGTGTGGTGATTTTTTCTAAAACTTGATTTGAGTCAAATACATAGGAGTTTAATGCTCCTACTCTTGTGTTTCTTTTTCATTGGCTCATTATTTTAACATTACGGAATCCCATTCCTGAAAACATGATCCTGGCCCATCTCTAATTTACTATGTAACACTGTCCCATACGTACATTCACACAAATCAATCCCTACCTATATGTACATAACCATACCCATTATATATAACTATCATGTATATGGTGAAGGTCATATACAATATTTATGTGAGGGTTCTCATACTAGAACAGTGAGTTTAAGGTATTACGTGTACTATACTGTATGTACATGTAACATTACTCTATATACGTGTAACATTAAGCTATACTGTATGTACATGTAATATTAGGCTATACTGTATGTACACATAACATTACGCTATACTGTATGTACATGTAACATTAGGCTATACTGTATGTACGTGTAATATTAGGCTATGCTGTATGTACATGTAAAATTAGGCTATACTGTATGTACATGTAACCTTAAAGGAAAAACTTGTAAATTACATATACATTGTACCTCATAAAGAAGAAAACTAAGTTCAAGCGTTGGGTGAAGAGTTTAATAATTGGTTTGTGTGTGTAGATGTGTGTTAGTTTATAATCTCTATGATTACTCAATGGTGAAACACTTCACTTAAGGCTAATTCACACTATATCAGCCCTTACAATCCATTGAAGGTGCTTGGTGTCCATAGTAATTGTCATTTAAAAGCCGAAAGGCATCGTTAAGGCGGATTTACATTACAAACGTAACATTTACATAAGGTAGGCAAATACATGGGAAGAGTACGAGCAGTTAACATTACGTAAAAGTTGAATCAAGCTCATCTTTTGAACGTCATTTTAACAATTCGTACTCGTATTCATTTACATTATGTAAACATTGCATTTACAATGAAATTTACCTTTAACTGAATTATTTGAAAATACATGCATGGTAAATTGGTACAAAAATCTTTCACAACTTCACTAATGTTGTTTTAATTAGTTTAGACCATGAAGTTAAACTTGACTTCTTGTTCTTTTTCATGCTTATTTATTTTAGGTGCAAATTCCAATCAACGAAGAAAGTTAAAGCTGCAGGATATGCAAGCCAAGAGGAACAGCAGCATTAATCACTGACTACAATATCAAGTGTTGGCATTAATAATTACTGTGCAGCCATTACAAATATTCGGGTGTAGCTCGTGACCTTTTCCGTACTGCCATTGATTCACGGCAAACCAGGATGGTATCATAAAAATTGCCGCTCACGTGAGTAGTTTCCAATCATCCCCCTTGGTTGGTATACTCGGCAAAGGAATTTCTAAGTCCCAATCAGATTGCAGAAAAAGTAAAACGCATATTACGTCACCAGTAAGATGGAGAAAAATTAAGAGCTCACGTGAGCTTTGACCGTAATGTCACGTAAAAACATAAAAATTGAATTTTTTAGGCTTCTAGCAGTACAAGCTTTAGAGTATGCGTTAAACCAGACCCTTCATTGGATGTGAAGGGTATGGCTATATAGCGAGTATGTAGGCTATGTTATTGTATGATAAATACCTTTTTTTTGTGTTATGCGTGTGTCAGACTGTATGAATGGTCTGACCTTTTAATATTGCTATAGTGTGGACTTGCTTGTTGTGTTGTCAAATTGTTTGTGTTGAATGAAGTGTATAAACATGAATAACAGCGAGCACTTCAGTACTTTTATTTGGTAAATTTACTGTTCAAACATGAACAAAAAAATAAATGATGTTCTAAAAACCTAGATTAGTATGATTTTAATTCACTTTTGAAACACCAGAAGTGCGGTAATACACAACTGCAGACATTGTAGTTCTGTGTAATGTGTAGTACAACCAGGTGTTTGAATTATTCCCTTCAAAAAAAAAAAGGTAGAAAAAAAAATTATAACTGTTCATTTGTCATTACACTGCAATTCGGGGTAAGTTCGTTCCGGTTAATCTATAATCAGATGCCGATTGAGTCCACACAACATTCCTTTGACGCAACTCTTCATAATTGTTAAGATACCCACATTTGTCAAGTTGTCCTCTAATTGATGAAGGATACATACAAATCTTTCCTTGTAGAGGCTTAAAGAACATTCTATCGCAAAAGTAATTAATTATTAATTCAGTTGACTGACTATATAATTTGAACTCACTTATAGTTGACGACAATCCATAATATCAGAACGGCTGTTCTTGATATACCACCTTTAGTTATTAAAGGACGTGGTTCTGGAATCATAAGTACATCAGTGTGTACATCATAGTAGCATACAACAAACGAATGTTTATTTATCAATATAGTGGGCACAGGTATATTTGATTGTGGTGAGAGATTTCTGTCTGTGAAAGCACTGACCACTGAAGTTGCAACCAACTGCGAAATATTCAGAGGCAAATTAATCTTTATTTTCCCCTCCAAGTATACAGCACTCCCATCATCTGCACAGACATCCTCTTGCTCCTCGATATCACCATCACTTGATAGCGAAACACCAGTCGAAATACAGTGGCAATCATTTATGCATAGATCAGGTATCCCATGCCAAGTGAGCTCGGATCCTATACCAATTGCTTCGTGTTTCGCACCATCTACACTGTACAAAAACTTGTTTCCGTAAAACTTGACCGAACCGAAGAGTGGAATAAACAGTGTACGACTCAAGGTAGCCAGTACTTGCACCTCTGACGCATTAGATGGAATATCTTGCAGTAACTTGTGATTTCTACAGTTTTTGATAAACGATATAAGGCGATTAAATTTATTGTTTACATTGGCAGGTCTCTTCTCGAACAATTCGAGATCAATATCAATGAATTGATCAAAAGGTGTGTATAAAACAAACCGGTGTTCAGTCACATAAGAAAATAACATTTCCAGCCTTGACATAGGTATGAACGGAGCATCAACTTTCACCAGATCAAAAGGAAAATCTTTAATAAAAGGATATATGGCATGGCCATTGTATGTAACATCATGAAAAGTGTCTACCATTTTCTCACGTTCAGCGATACAAACGTGGTCGAGAGTCTGAGTTTTATAAGGGCTAGTCTGGTGCCCCGCCCCATTTGCTTCCTTATATTATAGGGCCTAGGGGCGGAGAAAGAGGGAGTGGTTTTTAAGTCTGCTGAATCAGCAAGAATATGACAGATGGCGATCGAAGTCGTGTAAGCACTTTCATTCTATCTTGTATTGCTCGGATTTTTTAACATGGATGCATAATAGTGTTTTACAACAATGCACCAACCGTTAGCCAGTACTGAGTAGCCATGCCTATATCATTGAATATTCATACACCGCATTATATAATTATACCTCCCACGCTTCATTAACCATAGCCATCCGCCTTTTTTTTTGGGGGGGGGGGGGGGCTAAAATGGCAAGTTTACATGGAGGGGATACGGTGATCGACTAGTTGCAGCTAAAACAACAGCTATAGCAAGACTTGATATTGCCATGATACTCTCTGCTTCTGTGTTATTCTCCTAGCTTTTGGATGCTTTAAAAGTAAGCAGATCTCTACAAAATTCGACTTTTTGTCTCAATTTTCTACTTCTACAATGCCCCAAAGATGGCGGATGGCTAACGATCGAAGCGTGGGAGGAAAATCACTGAGTTGCCACGCCCAGTGCATATCAGCCCTATAACAAAAACAAATGCAACTAGTTTTTCAGTGTTTTCTACTTACTATGGTGGGAGCTATCTCTCTGCTCTGCTGGCTCACAACAAACAACTTATTACCGCTTCCTGAAGTCCTGAATTTCTGTGAGCAAGACCGATATGTGGTTATGACGTCATGCATATTATTAATTTTTGTCTATTAGATTTATACTATCAACACAAACCAAATCAACACAGTACATAGGTATAGACTATACAATGTACCAAATTGAAGATAATAGGAATATATATGATTGAAAAATCATTGATGACCATGCAGATTGAATAAGTGATATAGAAAAATGATAAATAGACATAAATGCTACAAACATGAAATAATGAAACATATATATATATATATATATATATATATATATATATATATGTATATATTTGTACCATGATGAAGCCATTCTTCAAAGCAACATGCTGGGGTATATATCTCATATACTTCCCTAGGGAAAGTATATAACACTTTAATGTTTCATATACTTTTTGGCACTTACAATGGCTAAACAAACTATGAATCTCATTAAAAACTTGGGACTCAGAAAGTAGATGTAAAACATTGAAGTAAAATCACAATAACCGGAATTTTGAAAAATGGCAACACATGGAATAAGTCAAATATACCACCCCTGTTTGGGGTATATTGGTTATATACTGCCCCTGCCCTCGGAGTATATAACCAATATACCCTAAAAAGGGTGGTATATCATATATAATACAAATGAATGTTATCAAAATGAGTCAATTATAAATGGTGAAAAGTCTGATTAGTGAGTCTAAATGACCACTAACAATGAGAGATATTGATGGAGGCGGTTAAGCCACATGGAGGAATCACTGTGCCTAACTAAGGTAGCTATCACAATCGCTTATTGTCTATAATAAATTTTCCAGCAGTTCTACACCTAAAAAGGAGTAGTAATATTTAACACTGTGATCAACTAATTCAACAATGAATTCTTTCGTCTAATTAACTAATTTTCATAGTAATTACTTCATTTTCACAAATACACACACACCTTTATACCCTGGTTAGAAACTTTGCTTTGTCAGCACAGTAAGTACAGTACACTGCCACGATATTTAACCACCCACTATAATAACTTATGTTTCTAAATAATGACAGCAGTGAATAAAGTAGTTAACCTTATAATCATTACTATAATTACATGCATTTGACACATATAACTCCACGAACCCATGTGCATTTAAGCTCATTTGAAACAATTATAATTATATAACACTAAGAATGCTGGAAAGAATAATATAAAAAGCTTAGGTGCACAATCTCACACGAGTACTACATATGACCTAATAAGGTACTTCATTGACTAAAAAAAAACCTTGTTTACACACAACATTCAATACACTGGACAAACCTCTGAAACAGCTTTAAAGCTAGATTAGTAGTTGGCCAAACATTGAAGTGTTAATTTTTGTATTTTACATTATAATATAATGTATATAACAGAGACTGCTCAAGTACTGTTACATGTAATAGTGACTGGTATGCACTGAATAAGTAAGGTGAAAACTGACCAAGAAGTTGACCACCAGGGTAGACTACTGAGTAGTCTTTAAGTACTGTATATATACATGTATATACTGTACATATGCAATACATATGTAGGTACAAGTACATTTCAATAAATAGTAATTGGATGTGTATATATAATGTACATGTATCTGGCAACTAATACTTCAAATAATAATAGTGATTGTAAACCAGCCCTCTCCCAACATTCAGTTCGTTCCTATCCCTATGGTGAGGTACATGCAGTTGAAATCAGCGTGGATTGAATTGAACATCGATCCAAAGTCAAGAGAAATGTTTGTTATCATTTCCAATGGTGTCAGTATCAAGTTTGTGATAGCTCAATACAGTATAAAGCACAGGTAAGAGGAAAAAAAAAATTGGGTTTCAGGAAAAGGGGGGGTTCGGGCGAACCCTACGAATCCCCCCTGGATCCGCCACTGTATTACATGAAAACTAATGTATTGGTCAACAAGTGTATCTCTCCCAACTACCACATGTAACACAAAACTGCATGCTCAACAACTGTAACCTTCCCCTCTATGTGGCTTCCAATAATAAAGTTTACTCCACAAAGTCCCAAATAAGGTCAAAACTGACCAGTGAGTTCAACATTAAACCAGAAAAAAACAAAATGGGCTGCCTTATCCCTGACTAAAATAAACTGACACAATCCATTACCAACATCTGATCTTATAAACAGCAAATAAAGGGACATTGGTTTTTTTACATACATGTAGATAACACTATATTCGATCTCGATCTAATCATGCTACTCATTAATACTTCTACATGTAAATTTAAGTACCACTAACCAGTTTTATTTTATTTAAAAGATATTTTGCAATGTATTGTGCATAACAGTATTAAACAGTGTTTTACATTGCTATCAATTTTTATGAAACTTTGTGTAACAACAACTAGTGATTAATTTACATGCAGGAACATGTACATGTACATGTAGATCTAATTTATACAGTTTAAGTACAGGTTATATACCGAGGTAAAGGTTTACATCGGATTTATCTACCGAGCAACGAAGTCGCGAGGTGGATAAATCCCATGGAAACCGTACCGAGGTATATATCCGACTTGTACCATGACAAAAGTTTGCCATAGCAACAGCATAAACGCACAAATCTGCTATAAAAACGTCGTCCAGCAACTGGATTCTTCATTCCAAAGATGCAAACACAAATGAAAGAAGGAAGACACCCGTTCCCAACACTCTTGGTCACTCGCCATTGTCGCCATGTTTTTCAGGACACTAGACACCGCCCAACTGTTAACAATCAACCACGCCTTTTAAATTCCTAGTTGAGAGCAACAGACTTTGCAAGCAGTCCTTCGTCGACAGTTGACTTCTTTAGTTTAGGAACTAGTTATTTTGTGGGATGTCTTAATTCGTATAGCTTCTAGTTGTTGTAGAACAAAGTTTCGACTGTGCAACTGGAATTCTGTCACGTGGGCCACAACATTTAGCTGCCCAAACGTAAGTGATTTTTCAGGGAAAATTTTCAAGTTTTATTAGGCTCAGCGCTTCAGCTACAGTGCTTCATTTCTTTTCAGCTTGTTTCATTTTTTACATAGTGATACTGTTAAAATACTCTTGTTTACAGCTACCGGCTTTTTTTTTTCAAATCAAGTTACCATGGTTTTACCATACAATCATGCATGTTTTCCCGTAAATTATTTATTGACCTCTGGGGGAGGTGTATAAGAGATTTATGGATAAAGCAATCTGATTGGTCAATTACTACTATAAGGTACAATACTATTTATGTACTTTATGTTGCAATAAGGGAAGGTTATACAATACATAGGATATTATGTTACTTTACACTATACATAATAATTAACACAGTATTCAGTAGTCCAAAGTTCATTCGTCAACAAATCAAGTGTATAATTATATACATGTTAGCAAGAGTTCATAAGTATAGGAGAGTGTCTAACCAGCAATACCTCTGTAGAAACACTGTACAATGGAACCTCTCCATTCTGGACACCATTGGGCCAGTAAACAGTGTTCTGATTATATTATAGAGGTGTGTCAGAGGTAGTTTTGTATGTAAACGTGTGCTGTTGGGAACTCAAACAGTGTCCTCATTACAGAGGTGTCCTTATTTCAGAGTGTCCTGATTACAGAGGTTCCACTGTATACGTAGTAACGTGACCGGAAGTCACGTTTTACTGTATTATTTACTGTAATCTCCTTGTTTATGCATCAAAGCCCGCCAACTGGCGCTCTCTTAAGGCATAAACAAGGAGATTACGATAAATAATGAAAGCACTAAAGTGCTGAACCCTCGCGGTCATACATGTATAAACACTTGATCTGATAGAAATGTAATCTGACAACGCACAGCTTCTTATACATTTATAGCAATTAGCAATATAGGCCGTACAGTCCAGCACATGTACACACACTTACAGTAGAACACACTCAACACAGCATACCTATATAGATATTCTATAGTAAAGATTCTTCACACTTTAACAACCAAATGAACTAGATCTAAGTAGAAGCTTAAACAAGCATGTAGTAAACTAATAGTGTAGATCATCAAGTTTCATTACATACAGATTCCAGCATTTTTGCACTAACAAAACTCACAATCACTAGAAAATATAGTCCAGTGGAAGAATTTTGGCCCTCACAGTAGGCTTTAGAAACTCGAGGGGACCAGTCTTCACAACAGTAGATGCTATCCAAGCCGAGATCCAACTCAACAGGTGGCATAACAAGACTACAAGTAAGTTAAAATTTCTAGGCGTGACTGACAAATTTTGCAACATGTGCTCAAGGGGCGCGGTCTGATAAAATGGCGACCAGCAAAACTATCGATCGAAATACTCAAAGATCTTCATCTTACCCTTGGCCATGTTTGCAAAAATCCTTTAAATCGTGGAATTATCAACATCTAGCGCCTTCAATGGAGTGTCAGTGAAGTTCTACTGTCAACTATCCACAGAGATTACGTGGTAACACACAGACAGACACACAGACACACAAACCGACTACTATAACCCTCCGCCCACGCTCGGGTTAATAAGGCAAAACGTGACTTTCGGTCACGTTACTTCGTATACAGTGTTTCTACAGAAGTATTGCTGATTAAACACTCTCCTATACTTATGAACTCTTGATGTTAGTACATGTACATGTATGTCAGGGACTCAGAGTCACGCTCATTACAGCAGATGTTGGTAATGGGATTTTGCTTATTCTAGCCTGGGATGAGGCTGTATGAAATTTATTAATTATTATTTTTATGACTATGAATTTATAACTATTATTTGTGTATAAAATGCTTTGATTTT
>JAYJLX010054609.1:679-10729 GCA_036873525.1 Chalinula nematifera | reverse complement strand
ACTCCCTAGTTGAGGTCCCGATTGCTTGCCTTGTCCAACAAGGTCATTCAATACCATTCGTTCATCAGATATCCATCATGCGTCTGATACCCATCGTTTGTCTGATACTCTTCGTTCATCCGATACCATTCGTTCATCTAATGATTTGTCTTCAACTGAACTCTCGAGAGGTAATTTATTACACAGATATTACACATTTTGTTACTTGTCAATGCAAATTTTGAAACAACTTTATGTAAGTAAAGTATGAGCACTTTTGATGCAACAGCTTTCTCAATTTAGCAAGCATTTTTGTATTCTGCAAGTCCCAAAGTGGATGTACATGTACATGTGCACTGGTTTAAATTGTCATGATGAGGTATGCGTATAAGTTATAGTTCCTCCTCTCAGCTGATGTTCGTAATTTCATATTTCATTTTTGCTTTCTACTTGTAGGGGCAAACACTATGATAAAAATAGCAGAAAGTTGTTGAAGATTCCGATGTAGTAAAGCTTGAAAATCTTTGGAATACCCGAAGATACGGCTGAACTACTTGTTCGTCAAAGCTATAGGGACCTGTTCAAAATTCTGCTGCAAGATATTGTTGCTGCATCGAAGCAATGACGCTTAATTGTGGTTCAGCTGTCACTGGAACTCCGGGAATTGGGAAGACGTACTTTTCCCTTTATTTTTTGTTGCGAATGCTGCGAATAGGTCTGTCAGGAGTTCAAAGATGCGGAAAGTAATGTTAATCTTTGCCAAATGACCTTTCATCAGCTAAGATCCCATAGAGCATTTACAGAACTAGGCTAGTTGTACGAATAAAAGGTTTAATGTGACTTGTTTCGAGTAGGCTTAAACATTCCATTGGGGAGTTCATCATGGACATCAAATTTAAACAAGTATACAAACCCAGTTCATCTGTTACACATCAATATAAGCTCATCACACTTTAGAGGAACTCATGTTTTGGTAATTGATGAAGATGAGGATTCTACACTCTGCTTGGAACAAAGCTTCAATGAGGGCAATAAAGATGATGAGGAAGGAAAACAAGATAGACAAAACGAGGGAAGAGCACATTGAGAAAATAGGAAGCGAGGGAATGAGGATTTTGACTCTCCTGTCAAAAAAATCGCGACCTGTATAACAATGTACCTTTTGTTTTGAGTGTTATTATAACAACAAGTGATTATTATTATTTTTTATTTACTAAAATGTCAAGATTGTCACATGATGATTAAAAACTAGACGACGTTTACTTGATTTACTGAAGATACCAGACATACAGAACGTATACAGCGAATAGAATAGAAAAAAAAGGAAAATGTGGGCTTCTAGAACTATATACCTATACACAGAAAACATCTACGCAAACACTCTTACGGGGAACCCCTACGCGACATCATAGTTCTCATTCACATTCGCGAATAACACGAACATGCCATATAGGTATGTTCTCTCAGATTAATTCGCGTACATGTTCATCTTCACAGTGCGCTGTTGATCTCCAGAGATCACGAGCTGACTACATCATGGAAATGTCAATAAGGAATGAGCTATTAGTATATTTGGCTAAGGAAGGATGCACAGTTCAGAGAGCAGCACTGAAAAAAATGCTTGAAAGGCTTCGTGAGCGTATTAGGTGAGTGTAACAATATATAGTGTGACTATTTTTCCTAGTGTAATAAAAATTATCGATACTTTAAGGTATAATATTTTTATACTTGAGTCATAGGCAGATTCAAAGGATTATTATGGGGTAATCACAAAGCTATTTTAGAAGAAATAGAAATGCAAATCAGGGTATGCTTGTTGTAATATGTAAATGTAATGTGTCTTGAAACAGTCAGTGAATGACAACAGGACGGATGTATAAATATATAGTAGCTGCGCTCCTGGTTGTCACTATTTGTTGCCGGGCACACCCTTGAGTGACTGTAAGGTGAAGATTTTTTCTACCATTGATACATGTAACTTATAAAAGAACACTCAATATCACTGCATTGTCTACATGAGAAGAACGCAAAGGACAAGATGAAAATCTTTATTCAAGGGGGCTATATTACAGTCTGTCATAAAGTTGGCCTTCTTAAAGGGTCATGCAAGTACATGTAGTTAACGTGAACAGACTTTAGTAGCCTGCACACAAATAGCATGTAAACTGTGCATAAGCATTCCCATACTTTGATTAATTCATACTTCCATTCTCTTGCTTCCCTGTAACCAACTACTGCTCTTGATCGAAACCTACTCTCCAAGACGCATGATGAAAAATTAACCTCTAACATTGAGAAACTTGAGGGAGGTTTGGAAAAGCTGAAGAGCACAACGGGTCAGGGTAGACAATTTGTACTGTAGTATATATATATTATACATATAATTTTGATAATTGTACCACCCAGTTTACTACAATATATCCACCTGTTATGTACTATCATACCACGTACATGTATACCATCATTAGGGATGTAGCTAATATGCTGGCATAGTTTTTGGCATAATAGATGATCAAGCATAATTAGATTATACACTGTTGTAATTGACTGCACGATTAGAGGTGCTTTATTTCATTTAGAAAACCTCTCTGACTACTTAGAAAACCTCCTGTACTTTTTGAAAATCGCATTGTAACTTGAAATAACCAATAAAAGATACAAGTGTATAGATCACAAAAGAACTCAATAATGATAAACAATGTTTTTTCTTCTTTTTTTGAAATTCCGCAATCAGAGCAATAATACCGAGATGTAACTGGAAAGCAGAACAAACTGAAGTGCTGGATGGAGCGTCAGTAACTCAGTGAACCCTGCATGTTGATTTGTCCAAGTGGATTTATCAAAGTTCAGTTCAGAGCGCCGGTCACTGGAGCCGTTTCGCTAGACTAATTCTTTACAAAAGTTCTTTTTGATCATGCTAAACCGGCATGTCCCATATGGTAGACAGCTATTCAAATAGCTTCAGCTACAAACAAAGCCAGCCCTTTCTGAGAGACTAGTTCTCGATGCAAAGCGCCAATTTGACTAAATTAATTAATTCAATAGATCTAGATTAGTATTAAATTATTTGTGACCTGCTCTGAGAAAACCGGATCTCTGTCGCAAAAATTGAATTCCAGTTATAATTAAAACGGTGAGGCGTGGTCCTAACATTAATGGCGGAATTCTCGAGTGGTGAGGTACCTTCAACGGTGTTATACGCGGCCGTCTTTCAAGATACGCTTACAAAACTTGCTCTGCTAGCTCAGGAAGGTCTGGAGAGGTAAGATATCAAGTTTCAGAAGCAGGCGCCAGACGTTCGTGAAGTTGCAAGTCGATAAACACGGACCGTCGATCGCGATCGTCAAAAAAACGCGAACGGTTTTCGTTTTTTCAACCGTTCGTTTCTCCTCGGTGCTACAACAGAATCTTTTGTATTGTAGCTCATTTTGAAGAGCTTTTTCCACTGTATCCAGTGGTATAAATAACTCGGAAAATTATTTTTGCGACAGAGATCCGGTTTTCTCAGAGCAGGTCACATTTATCAACAAGGTGTGGCCGGATAATTATTGACTCAGCCTTAAGGTAAATAGCTAAAGAATGGCTTGTTCGTCTTTGTCTTTTCGGTTTGATTTTGTTTTGAAAAAAGTTGCGTTTGCAGTTTCTTTTATTGAGTTTCCATGAGAACAGTGGTAGTGATTTGATTAGGTTTCTATAGCAATATAATCTAAATACCTTAGATACTGTTTACTTCGGTTTCTATGGGCCTATGGAATCCCTCGGGAACCATAGTAACCTCGCGCTTTGCGCTCGGTTACTATATTGTTCCCTTGGGATTTTATAGGCCAGTATCTAACCTATATTTAGAGCATGAACGGTGAAAAACGGGCATAATCTGGTAATCACACAATAATTAAAACAAAAAATGGAGGAAAGTATTGTTGAATCTGTTGAGTTTGTTGAAGGACGATGGAGAACACTTGTTAACGTAGGATTACTTCCCAATGCAAAATAATCAACTTAGTTTTTTTCTCAAATAACAACGATAATACGATATATCTATGAGAGGATACAAACAAGAGTGAAATAAATTTACATTGAAGTATGATAACTGACCTATGAGAGGATACAAACAAGAGTGAAATAAATTTACAAAATAAGTGCTTAAATAGTAAGACAAAGGTATTGTGCAATATTGTGGTAAGGCCTGTATCAGTCCTGCCCAGGCAGGACAGAACAGTCCAAAGGAAAAAAAAAAAACAGGATCAATCCTGCCTTAACATAAATAAACATTGTGGCATTGTGGCCAATTAAAGTTTAGATAATAATTACAACTCAAACAAGTGTCAAACATACCGCCGGCCAAGACTGACGGTCTTCAAATGATTTTAACAGTCTTCGCTCGGTAATAGTAGCACTAGTTTCGCAATTGGTCTCTTATATTCACCAGTAGCAGTCTTGACAGTAACGACTCGAACCTTGCCATCACTTCCTGGGTGAGTTTGTACAACCCTGGCTAGGGGCCATTTTAAGGGAGTAACGAACATGTCTTCCTTGATGATCACTACATCTCCAATTTTAATATTGGGTGATTCTGTTTGCCATTTGTTCCTCTTCTGTAAGGTATTTAAGTATTCCGATGACCATCTTTTCCAAAACTGTCTGGATAGTGCTTGTACCAACTGCCAACGCTTCAAAAGTGAAACAGATAGACATGAAGTGGATGAATCAGGTAGTGATTCCAATGGTCGACCAATTAGGAAATGACCGGGTGTTAATGCCCCTAAACATTCAGTAGCATCAGGTAGGGAAGCCAAAGGGCGACTATTTAGGCAGGCCTCTACTTGGGTGATTATCGTGTACAACTCTTCAAAGGTCAGTTTGTGTTCTCCGACTACTTTCTTGAGATGATACTTCATGCTTTTAACAGCTGCTTCCCATAGTCCACCGAAATGGGGCGATCGTTCTGGAATAAATTGCCACTGGATGTGCTCAGAAGCGCAGAATCGTGAAATCTGCTGCTGGGTTGCTTGTTTATTCAGGAAATTCGTGAGGTCTTTCATTTCTCGGTTAGCACCGGTAAAGTTTGTTCCGTTGTCACTCATAATTAAAATAGGTTTTCCTCTTCGAGCACTGAATCTGCGTAAACAGACAATGAAGGCTTCTGTGGTGAGGTCCGTGACAAGGTCCAAATGTACTGCCTTTATCGTCAAAGAAACGAATACACAGACATATGTCTTCACGATGACAGGTTTCCGTACGTATCCATATTTTGTATAGAATGGACCAGCATAATCTATTCCGACCTTGGAGAAGGGGTAGTCAGGAGTGATCCTTTCCACTGGGAGGTTACCCATTTTCTGGGTTTGGCGACGAGCACAAATCCTT
This sequence comes from Chalinula nematifera, assembly GCA_036873525.1. Taxonomy (NCBI): domain Eukaryota; kingdom Metazoa; phylum Porifera; class Demospongiae; order Haplosclerida; family Chalinidae; genus Chalinula; species Chalinula nematifera. The sequence goes on along the minus strand of JAYJLX010054609.1, from coordinate 5,383 downwards.
CTACATTGGACACATTTCCTGATGGTATCACGTATAATTCGCTTTCCTTTAACAATATGGAAACGACGGGAGAGTGAGGCAGTAACAAGTGTAATCCCAGCGTGCAACAAACGAATATGTTCCGATCTGATAATGAGTTTCACTAATGGATGATCGCCATAAAGAATGATTGGGTGAATGAGGTCGTATGGCTTATGTGTCAGCAACGATTGTCGTCCACCAACACGTAGTAATCCGGAGGAATCTAACAACGGATTGAGTGAGGTCAGATAGCTTGAGTTGGAAATATTTTTTCCATTCCTCAGGGCTTGAATCTCTGCTTGAAAATGCTGATTCTGTGATTTGACTAAGATATATGCTTCAGCCAACTTCAGCTCTTCTACGGTCAGATATTGCTGAATGGTTCTGCTTTGTGTCTCCTTCAAACGTGACAGACAGGTATTTGTGAAACGAAACACCCAAGCAACCACTAGCTTTAGCTTCGTATAGGACGAATAACGGTCAAACGATATGATCGGTTGGAGGGATTGAACAGACACATTGAGACATATCTCCCTTTCTTCTTCAGTTTTCTCTATAGGCATAGGATTGCTTTGTGTTGGCCAATCAGCTGAATTCTGATGCAACCAATGTGGACCCTTCCACCAAAGATCATGCTCGATTAAATCCGATGGTAGAAGTCCTCTTGAGGCACAGTCTGCTGGGTTATCCTTGCCATTCACATGCTTCCAACAATTAGGTGGAATCAGATCAACCAACTCTGACACTCTATTACCCACAAAGGTCTTAAAGCGACGAGGATTTCCCAACATCCAATGAAGTACAACTGTACTGTCTGTCCATGCATAGGTTCTTTCCAGAGGTATAGCAAATATCTTTCTCAAGTGACTCAACAAACGAGCCAGGATTAGAGACCCACACAATTCCAACCTTGGTATAGATAGCCGCTTTATTGGTGCCACTTTGGTTTTGGAAGTTATCAATGATACGTGCCTTTGGTTATCAACAGTGGTGACACGAAAGTATACCACAGCGGCATAAGCAGCTTCAGAAGCATCACTAAATCCATGGAGCTCTATATTGGTGATTTTGGATTGTTTAGGGAAATAACAACGAGGAATACACTTCAATGATAACAGCTTCAGCTCACGTCTCCACTGCAACCATGCTTCTTGTATCGAGCAGGGAACTTCGTCATCCCAGTCTACCTTCTGTTCCCAAAGCCGTTGGAGCAATATCTTCACCATGACGATGGAGGGTGAGAACCAGCCAAGAACATCATATGTCTTTGCGACGTCTGACACCAGGAATCTCTTCGTGACACGATCCAGTGGGGGTAGATTGGCTGTAACTAGTCTGAAGTGGTCTGATACGGAATTCCATTGTACACCTAGGGTCTTAGTATACTCGTCTGTGTTTGGGAGGGAGCATGACGAATTGACGTCCTTCAGGTCTTGAGGTAGATCTCGGATTACCTCAGGGTTGCTGGAGTTCCATTTCCTCAACAAAAATCCACCCTTTAGGAACATTTCTTGTAATTGCCTTCTTAACTCGATGGCTTCAACGACAGAATCAGCTCCGGTGAGGCCGTCATCCACATAGAAATGCTCTTCAACTGCCTTGGCTGCCATTGGATACTGTTCAGCTAGATCAAGGGCATTCTGCTTCACAGACATATTGGCAGCGAATGAGGATGCGGAGACACCAAATGTCACTCTTGTCATCCTATAATCTAGTAGAGGTTCGCTAGGATTGGTTCTCCATACAAATCGGTGCAAGTCTCGGTCAGAATCAGCCAAGTGGACAGCACGATACATCTTGCTGACATCGGTGACTAATGCAATACGATGCAATCGGAAACGAAGCAATACGTCTGTCAAGGAGGAATGAACTGTGTGGCCAACAAGTAACGTGTCATTGAGGGATACACCAGTTGAGGACTTCGCCGAAGCATCAAACACAACGCGCAGTTTGGTGGTTGTGCTACACTCCTTCCGGACAGCATGCATTGGTAAGTAGAAGACATCCTTAGGTGGTTTCTCTAGATCGGACGGTGGAACCAACTCCGCATGCTTCATCTCAAAATATTCCTTCATAGCTGACTCGAACTCATTCCATTGACTCTTGGAGTGTAATGACCTTTCGAGACTGACGAATCTTCGGACTGCTGACGAGCGAGACTCCCCAAGTGCCTTGTGATACGGTTTTCTGGGTAAAGGAACAACGAAAGCTCCTTCTTCAGTACGATAACTGGTTTCATTGTAGTGCTTTGTGACAGCTCTCTCTTCCGAGGTTAATGGGCCATTAATTTCATTGAATCTAGGCTCTTCTACCTCCCAAAACTTGGAAAGTACGTCATTACAGCTACCAACAGAAACATGGTGGGCAAGGACATTTCCAGGGACAGTAGACGTCTTGTAAGGGCAACTACCAGAGAGAACCCAGCCAAAATCGGTTTCTATTGCGATTGGTGCATTGGAAGGACCATACCGCCGGCCTTGACGTAATGCACTAGCAAATATATCAACTCCCAACAAAAGGTCTACTCTGCCAGGTATTCCGAACTTTGGATCAGCTAACTCAATGTCACTGAGATGGTTCCATGAAGGATCACAATGAACCGGAACAATGGGTAGATCCTGTGTCACCCGTGGAATAACAATGGCTGACAAACTCATCTTTTTAGATGGCTGATGAACGGGTGAGATACTAAATGTTACTACCGACTGAGTGGAAGACGAGTGTGTGAGGCCAGCGATTCCCGAAATCGTCGCCTTGCATGTGGATTGCCGAAGTCTGAGGGTTCGAGCTAGACGCTCTGAAACGAATGATGCCGATGAAGCGGAATCAAGTATCCCTCGTGCTTCAATGGCTAAACCAGTAGGGGATTCAACGACTATTTTACATGTCATAAGCAGTACATCCTTGTCAAACCCAGACACAGCATGAGATAACACAGGATTAACAGTGGGTGCGGACTCAGTGGTAGTTGATGATGTGAACGACTTGGTGTTATCGTGGAGAAGGGAGTGGTGTGGTTTCTGGCACACCTTACATCGATGGAGTGATTTGCATGTTTTGATGAAGTGGCCTGGCTTGAGGCAGTTCATACAGAGATCATGGGATTTCAGTAGCGAAATCTTGTCAATATGGGACAGGCCCTTGAATTTGTTACAGGAATATAAGGGATGACTATCACGTTTACACGCAACACAGTTATCAGGAGTTGACTTAACTGCGTTAGCAGCATAGGAGGTAATGGATCTGTTAGTAGCTGCTCCAGGCTTCCTTGATGGGTGATCGCCCTTATTAGACTTTCTCGTCGACTCAGGAGCAATAGTTTCAGACGCTTGGGCTCGGAGGTCTAGGAACTCCAAGAGCTTTTGATAATGTGGTACGTCAGTTGTATCTTGGCTATACTTCTGCCATTCGAACATTGTACCTTGGTCAAGCTTCAGCTCTAGAATAGACGTCACAAAGGTACCAGAAGGTTCATGATCCATTGCCTTGAGTGCACGCAAGTGTTGCTGAGCAGTGTCATGGAGTCGTCTCAACTCCTTGCCATTACCTTCCTTTAAAGGTGGAGCATCCATTATCTTCCGTACATGAGTTTGATGTATAAGCCTTGGGCGATTGTATCTAGATTGGAGGCATTCAACGGCTTCATCGTAGCAATCTCCTGATCTGGAGAGCCCTTCAATGGTATGCTTGGCGCTCCCTTCATTCAATGAATGTCGTAGGTACACTAGCTTTTCAGCCTCTGATATGTCTTCCCTACTGTGTATTGAGATATCAAACTGCTCCCAGAATGTTCTCCAATTCAAAATGTCACCATCGAACTTGGGTACATCGATTTTGGGGAGCTTAACACCTTTTCCATGCAATAGCTTGTCTTCCTGTTTAAGGTGCCTTAGCTTACGCAAACTGAACGAGGTACTAGAGATCTCATCTTCAATTGAGGACTGTATTGTATTGAGTTCGTCATCTTCCTCGAGATCAAGAGACAATAGTTCTTGCAGTACTTCCCTTGCTTCACCTTTGCAACTGAGGAGATCTGTTTCGTGTTGCTCAATGACAAAAATGTCAACGTCTTCTATAGATGTAATAGCATTGACTGCTTCGGTGGTCATCACCTTCATTGCTGGCACATTTGATTAACAGCCCTTCAACTACAACAGTCAAATAAGCTATTTCATCGTCATGCTCGTCTAGGATTTCTTGTTCTTTGGTCAAATCATCTTCTTCTTCGACAAGTTCAACTAAGGCCAGGTGCTGAGCCTTGAATTCTGCGTCCACTTCTTTTAGCTTATCCGCTATTCGACGAGCATGAGCAAGGGTTTCTGGGTGATCAGGTCGTAACTCCAAATCTCGGACTTTCGATCGCAATCGAGTGAGTGAACCTCGAGCGACTCCTCTCTTCCTTCTCTGAGATGCAATAGCTTTCTTTAACTCATCGGCATTCATGACGAATAGTTGGGGAAGCAATCAACAACAAATGATAATGGGTCTAAACTGGATGTGCACCTATCCGGCTCGGTGGACCAAAGTGTTAACGTAGGATTACTTCCCAATGCAAAATAATCAACTTAGTTTTTTCTCAAATAACAACGATAATACGATACGACTAATATATCTATGAGAGGATACAAACAAGAGTGAAATAAATTTACATTGAAGTATGATAACTGACCTATGAGAGGATAC
>JAYJLX010054598.1:0-10732 GCA_036873525.1 Chalinula nematifera | reverse complement strand
AGGGATGAATTTCACATCTCCTCCTGGTGCACCAGGCACTTTACATAAGTACCGTATAGTGGATATGTTCACTAGTTGCACAGATTCCCATCTGAAGGATAAGATAATTGACTCCTTTACTAGACCAAGTGTACTTAGAGTAGTTTGTTGCACGGTTGCTTTTGGGATGGGAGTTGATTGCCCAGATGTCCGTCAAGTTATACATCTTGGTGCACCAAATGATCTTGAAAGCTATATTCAAGAAACTGGACGATCAGGCAGAGACGGGATGCCAGCTGAAGCACTTTTACTGAAGAAATGCCGTACCAAGCGCATGTGTCAAGAAATGATAGCATATTGTGATGCAAAGTCTGAGTGTCGTAGAGATCTATTGTTTAAGGGCATTGAGGGGTACAATTCTGCAGTTCATAAACCATCACTGCAATGCAACTGCTGTGACGTCTGCCGCTCTATAGCACCAATTACTTCTGGTTAGCAGTAGTACAACTATAACTTAATTATTTCCATACTCATTATACCTTTCTTTTGTATAACTATTTTTTTTTTTGTATCATTTACGGTTGGGTTGCTCAGCAGCACTGTTTCATTTATTATACTGATATAGAAGCATGCATGCACTGATATGTATCACTGACCAATAATAACACTATAAATTAGGGCGAACTGCGTGTGTGGGTGAATATTTGTTTTAATATAATAAGGAATTAAGATGACCTGCAATCCAAGAACATAGTTCATCTTCTTTTTTTGATGACAATAACATTTTTGGCTTCGGAAATGTCGGGAAAAACCGTGTTGGAATGTCATTTATAATGTTGTTTTTCATCAGATCTTTGATAATAAGGCGTAAGTCTGAATTAAAGGCTCTGGCTTTATGACGAGTTCTGTGGCTGTTGACTCCATTAGCAGCATCAAATGCTTCAAGAACTGGTGTAACAGTATGCATGGCTTTGCTAAGTCGGGATATAGCCTTTTCTGTTTTGCCTGCTTTAAGATGTCCGATACAATCCTTTAATGACCTATTTAAGTGTTCCATCATAAGGTCACAAGAAATATTCATACCAGGGCAGCCATTTGTGTTGACAAAACGATTGAAAAGTAGCTGTTCAGCTTGTTGTGGGGATGATTGATAATAAAACTCACAAAGAAGTAGGACACCCTCTTTTGCATAGTTTCGCCTATCAGAATTACGGAAGATAATCATGAGATATTTCCAGCATCTGAGTATTCTTTCCCCGTCCCCCTCTTTAACGGAATCAGCAAATTCTAAATATATTGATCCAACAGTCAATACCTGCTTAAAATAGTTTTGAACACAATCTGTTGAAACAGCAGTTAATGGACAATTGTATGGCAGTTCCGTGAAATTGGCCACTATCTTCGATACTATGACCGCTGCTTTGACCTGTTCCAATTACGGCTGCTCTAATTTTGGGAGGATTGCTCCCCAAGTCCGCATGGTTGTCAGTACCAATTAATGCAGAAAATCTTTCTTCGTCACCTAGCATCATCTCATCCACAGCTTTTTTAATGTTTTCTTTTACACTTTTCTCCAACTTGTCATATCTGTGCCAGAGAATAAGTCACGTAGTAATAGAGTATATATATATATATGACTGGGAAGCCCTATATACTGAATTTAGTATAATGCCGGGGCCTGAATTATACTCAGTGATATCATCAGCATGAGTATATAGTATAGCCACTCAGGCATTTATTATACTATATATATATAAAATAATAATTGGTTACAGATATTTATCATGTTAATTTTCCCCTTTACACTGACGTATAAGAGAACATTACCTGTACAAAGCTCCAACACAAAGGCGACACATTCGTCCCTCCCTGAGTAAGCAGTTTACATCAAGTTCTCTGCCTAGTTCAACAAATCTTTCAGACACCATCCTTTTCCAAACTGGAAGAGCTTTCGAACAACTGGAAGACAGCATTTTATATCTATTTGTTGCCTGAACAGATATTTCTTTACCATGCACAGCCATAACAGTGCATCTTCTACTTCTAGCTAGCTCTCAAGACGATGAGACGAATAGTCATCCTACCGGCGCGGTAAACAAAATAATATCGATCGCTCGCAAGTTGCGCAATTTTCATGCACGTGACAATGTATCATGTGACACGGTAGCCCCACCCTAATAAATACAAGGGGTAGAACGAGTTTGGTATACGCACTGATCCTGACCCTACCGTAGAGTAAGGGTCAGGCCACGCCTGACTATAAGATACCATGCTGGGCAGAACACTGCATATGGTATGGCTTCTATTAACATTGCTGCTTCAGGCCCCATACATGTATTTAATGAAGGTATCCTCAGTAATTGTGACGATGATGGTACTATCCATACACTTACATGTATGTGTGAAAAGATAAGTTATAAAAACGTTTCGGTTTTGGATCATAAGCATTACCAATGAAACACAAATTGTAACCTTTTTCCTTGACGACTACTTGGCATTCACACTTGGCCCGTCAGTAGACTTTTTAAACTACTGGTAAAGTTAAATTGTTGGCGACACTAAGAGTGTTTAAAGAAGAAGCCGTTCATTGCCACAAATGGAGAAATGCTTCTTAGTCTTAGTTGGATGTCTGGCCGGTTCCTGTATCTGTTTATCTAGTACAGTTAGTACTTGCTCCAACAATCAAAAAATCATACTTGAATGTAGTTAGTTTATACCATAGTTTGACCTCAAGTCCCTTGGTTGGGTGGGCCAACATGGGTTTGAGGGAGTTCCTCCAGACCATGGGTCAACAGAGCTGGGATCATTACGTTTGCAATGTTTATTAATTTTTTTTTTTCACCACATGCTGCTGCTGCTGTCCCCATTATCATCATCATCATCTGACAGTATTTCATATGTTCCTTGAGAATTTAATATTCAATCGTGTTGCAAAAAGCACTTACACTTGAAAATGCAGATTACCCAGATGAATAGGCAGATCTGACGATGCTGATTTCCAATGCCGGTTGTTGAGAATCACTGAACAGCTCTAATCTTGCGAGGTTAATCCTTCAATCTGCTAAATACACTTTCTTAATTAAGCCAGCTCAACCGTTGATGATAATGAATAATGGGATTGCTACAGAACACTCCAAACTTTGGGTGGACATTTCTGTGTACATATTGAATGACTTGCATGAAACTTTAGGTGTTTCACATAGCAAGTTTTGATGCTTCTTGGTGAGCCAAACTTTGTTGTGACTGAGACTGCAAGTGGATATATCCATTTTTTTCAATGATGGTTGCAGCATGGACATACATGTACATAATTCCTGGAGTGAGAATGGACTGAATCCATGGATGATGAAGAAGGAAGGTACACAAAGGCACAGATGATCACTACGACTCTCCGTGGTATACCTACATGTACATCATTGTATACACTAATTATACACAAACATATCACAGAAGACATCTAACCTCACCAGGCATTGTTTGAATACTTTTTTTTCTTCTTAAACTAAAACTTAACATAGTACCTTTGTTATTTCGTGATTCTAAATTTCTGGTACTGGTACTTCTACTGTTGACGCTACCCAACTCACAACCACCCTCAAATTCAGGCTGTAACTTCCTTGATAAACATCAATAGCCAGTTAGCCAATATTATGTGTGGTACTGTAAACATGACTTTATTTATAAGAATGCTTAATTACTGAGAATAACTCGGTAACATTGAAAGGTTTTAGAGAGGATGGTACCTTCGTCAAGGCAATAAATAAATAAAGCTTTATCTCGTTTTAATGTTGAACGCCAAGCATACCATGGGGGTTCATTTATTGGAAATCATATCCACAACACACTAAAAGTAAGTGATAAAAATACAAGGCTATCATTAGTTATTACAATGATATTTTTTATGTTCATTGCCTGGTAACACCGAAACCTTGTGTAAAAATGTTGTGAAGGTGGCAGAAAAAAAAAATAACATTAATGTAGTGAATCCTTCATGCTCCATGTACAGGAGACTTCTGATGAATTCCTGAAAGCTTGGTACTTAGTCAATTTCCTTTGAAGAATAAAGCTCCTTTTATAAAAATTAATATAATGATAAAATTTTCACTCTTACTGTATCATAGCATGCATCATGTAATAGCTGAACGGCTATTTAAAAATGATTTTATTTATTGTAACAGTTATCAACCCAAGAGTGCTGGATCCACAAGTGTACTCAACAATAAGCATTATGAGTCAGAACGTTGTAGCTTGTTTCATATTATCGTTACTTGTCAAGGCTCATAATGAACAAATGTCCCTTGTTCAATGGCTATATATGAAAGTAGAGTTGGGAAAAAGGTATGTACATTGATACTTGCATGTGATTGAATAAGCCACCTAGACAAACTTCTGCGTTATGATAATGTGTATGGTTGTCATGTATAATTGTCATTATTTACATGCACACGGTAAGTGTATACATATTTGCCACAACTGATGGTTGTTTAGCAGCGATTCGATTGATGGATTGTTTTCCAACAATTATGATATACTTCCTTTGCAATGGACAAACAATTTTGTCAGAGGTAAAAAAAAAGACTTTGCAAAATAATGGATTAATCATGCTGCTTGACTATCACGTATAAACTCTGCCCATATAAGTTCCACTGAAACTGTAAATGATGAAAGCACAGCAGATGCAGATGATTTTAATCTAGATTTGGGATTTTTAGGAGTTACCTGTTATGATTACAATGATCATGATGCCAATGATAACTTGCATAACGTTGATGGGATCCACAAACCTGCTCCTGACTTCTCCCAGGCTCCTGTCAATTTAGATGACCCCGACAGTAGTTCAATAGAAGAGGAAGAAAAAAAATAAAGAAAATGATGAAGATAAATCAGATGACAGGAGTACCAGCTTCAACACACAATTTGCAGTGACCTGTTCTCATTTAGATATAAGCCAATACCTCGAGTACATACATGTATATATGTGTTCATGTATTCTGTAGTAGCAGATGGCAACCAGCAAATGAATAATGTGGATCTTGTATCAACGAATGCAGGGTTTAAAATTATCATTGACAATGTCGACAAGAACTTCAGACCATCTTTCAGAGGGTGGATAAATATAAGAATTCACTTCACAGTATACATGCGTATGCAGTTCTTGATCGAGTTGATTTTACTGGGTTAAGCGAAGAACCCAAGAAAGGTGCTATTGAAATGTATTTTATATTCATTGCTACCTGATAGAAATGGCATGGAAACAATTACTACCAATTTCGAAGTTTTGGTTTCCAGGTTAGCGTATATGTTTTAATTCAGCCCGCGGTTGATGCTGTACTGACGTTCAGCAAATCTTATTACTCACATTATTTACATTAATTATATAGAATTTTGGTGGACATAATGCCCCAGTATTTGAATCAACGTAAGGATGTAACTTGCGGGTACATTCCCCATCAATATAGTAAAGAAAGTCATTAGTTGTAAGTTATATACACGTACAAACTACCATAAATTATACAAAATGTATGGAATGTGCACATACTTGCATTAGGTGCCTCTTGGGGTTTTACCACTAAATGAGAATAAGCTTGATGAAATGTGCAAGTTTCTTCACAACCTTCATGTTTACTACCACAAAAAAGGTCAACCCCATTAACAGACAATTCTGTCTGCATGATACACCTTTAGGAGGTGATCAGTTAACATGTGCTCATCGAAATTGTTGCGTTCGACTCATGGTGATTCTGTGTTGACATTAAAAGGATTTATACCAGTAGCAGAGGATTGGTACACTAGGATGTGTTTGTTAAAGGTGCACATCATGATAAAAGATTCAATCCGTTAAAATAATTTTGAAAATTATGTAGGTGATTTGGAAGCGCCTGTTTCTTAAACAATCATTAATGGAAAGAGCAACGCTGTATCAGCTAAAGAATGTCCTAAAGCTGGTATCTGTTAATGAGGATCCATCAACAAACATGAAAGGATGTTAAGACTTCCTGTACATTGTTCTTTGCTCACATATCATTGCTGCCGCCAAAAAAAATCAACAGTAGTGCTAGTACTGCTATAGCTAATCAACAGCCCATGACAGTTACAGAGTTAGCAAAGGCTATTATGGTACAGAAGTTTGTTAATTTCCTCCTAGAACCAGATCACAAGGATAATAGAAGTGACACTCAATCTGACAAACAAGAATATCGTAGCAAAGATGATGAAAGTTGTGATGACCAGGTGCACACAAAAGTATGTGAGATCATTAGTTTAGGTTTATTGTGGCACTCCTATCATTACGCAGTTAGGAAGGGAGATGGGAGTTTTTTCTTTCCAATAATCATTAACTTTTGTTCAATGTATAGTCATTGGTCAGTTTTGGTATCTCTACAGTCAATCCGACCATCTATACAAAATTACAAAGTTAAAATATAAAAACAAGTAATTAATGATTTTATTACTATTTGTTAGGCGTGTCCAATTAAATTAATTATTTCTCATTTCCCGCCCGCGTTCCACGTGGGCTCCACTTCATTATTTAAGTAACCCCGGATTTTTTTTGTTCAACAGACTTTAGTGCTTTTAGTGTTTTTTTTTTTTTTTTCACTTTTTAAATTTTTTTAGGTATGTCTGTTGCCAATTTTATGAATGCTTCAGTATATTTGCCAGCTTGTAAAAGAACTGTATTGTCATGGACGATAATTCCTGTACCTGAGTCAGATCATACATTTATTGACTTCTTCAATTCCATCATGCGGCCTAAGTTATCGTCATCATCTACTCATTGTTACGAACTACTTTCTTCTCATGTTGGACCGGGAAAGGATTTACTAGATCCAGTTGATTCGACATTGTTTGTACAGCCTGTGATCTCATCATTTGATCATTTGGTAGATTTTTGAAGTACTTCGTTGCTTTAAATGAAGACCGTCGTGGTATGAGTTCAATCACTTCCTGCAATAGTGATAGAAATGCTTTTGATGTTTTAATGGACCCTGCTCGTCTAATTCATCTTCAAGAACATCAGCCATCATCCGAGAGAAACAGGAAGGATAAATTGTACAATAGTATTGTACACTTCTTAACATCGAAGGGGCTGAAGTTTAATCATGCCAATAAATTAAAAACCAGTGGTGTCAAGCTTGTTCGTTTATTGTGTCAGACATTTTGGCATGTCGATGGTCATCACCATGTATTCCGTTCTCGTTCACTTCCAATACCATCAGTATTCGAATTTTTTGTTAACTACAACATACCGGAATTGTCAAAACACAGGAAAAGGAGAACAGGCAACTTATCAGCTGAAGTGTTACAACAATATGCCGTAGATTTAACTGCTATGATGAATGAGAGTTTTTGGAAAAGACCTGGGTGGTGTGAATTAAAGCAGGAAGTGTTAGGTTTGGTCCAATCTCTTTCTGGATATGTCGACTACTTAGCTATGAAGAGTAAAACCATGAAGCTGCATCATAAATCTACCATACCCGTTAGAGAAATAGCGAGCAATATTCATGTGAAATTTCTGTCTACGGCTTCTTCCAATAATGCATTTGAGCCAATTGAGCAGACATTGATGAACATGGATCGCTATAAATACATCAATTTATCGAGTTTTCTACCGAATGATCCTGTCAAGAAATTTCGTGCATTGGAAAATTTAGTTGAACATGGCTTGCCTTTTCCGTGTGTAATACTTACGTACTCCTCAGGTAATAATATTGGAAACCTACACTTTCTATGGAAAGTTTCAAGTGATGTCGACCCGATACTTTGTTTGGAGGCGAGTCAGAGTACAATAGAAGAAGTAAAGGGATTGATTCCTAGCTATCATACAAGAGCAATGAGAACCAAAATGTTTAAGAAGTTTGGAAGAGTGAGCACGTCTGTGAAACCAGTTGTTTTAAGATATTTTTATAAAAGTCTAACAGGTTAAAACCATACATGTATCTCGGTTTTGTTTGTTTTCGTACTTTGAGCTCAATTTGTACAGGCTCCTATATTATGTAAAAAAAATTTAATGTTCAAATTTTCATAGTCATAGGCATATTTCCCATTTTATGGTAGCATAAATCTCACATATACTGTAGTAGGAACAATGTGTTTTAATGCATGAGCTACATGTACATACAGTATGTAACAGTGCTTTTTCTATTACAGGTGATAGTAGCCGTCTGAAACCACTGACCAAGCAGATGTAGACAGAAGAATATCACTTATAATTGACATGGAGGACCCAGAAGTTGTAGCTGATCTTTGTACTCTAAATACTGGGCAGCAATCCAGGTACGATTCATTTTGGAATGAGTGCGATAAATATCTCAGTGATAATACTGCTGTTAATGATCGAAGACATGGAACAGTAACTCACTTAGCAATTGCAATATCTATCAGAGATTTTATCAACCAGGTTAAAGGTCGTTGTTCACCAGAAACTCCGATTCCTTCGGCAGAATGGGTCAGGCTTTAGTTTTGGCCTAAAACACCAAAAGTCAAGGCATCAATGCATCATACGGGCCGGTTAAAAGTGAAGTTTAAAGTTCAACAGCGTCAGTGGAGACACAGTCATGTTGATGCTCACTATGCTGCTACCATTTTTCGCTATATGTGAGAATACGCTCTCAAGTTCAAGCAACATAGCGCATTCGTCTGTTTAGATGATAAACATAAAATTAAAATTGGGGAACCTGATTTTCCTGTGGCTTCGGCAGAACGTGGTAGAAGAGTTCCAGTAGCTGTTGGTGATTACCTTAGAGGCAGGCGATCACGATTTTACCAAATTCGGAATTATTCCCTCGGTGTCCTTTTGTATTGATATCCCTGATAGCATAGAGGAGTCTTGGTATACTGGTGATGTGTTTGTAGGTGTTAAGGATTCTGTTTTCGAAGCTAGTTCACCGATTCGACATGCTTGTGAATTGTTTAACACTTTAATTTCAACCTCATTTAATAAGTATATTTTATTTTTGTACAGTGATGGTGGCCCAGATCACAGACTAACCTTCGTTTCAGTTCAAATAAGCTTAATCTGCTTATTCTTAAAACTAGATTTAGATTACTTGTGTGCTGGGAGAACTGCACCATATCACAGTTGGCGAAATCCAGTAGAGAGGATAATGGCCATCTTAAACTTGGGGTTGCAATGTGTCACCCTTGCTCGGAAAGAAATGCCCAGTGAGTATGAATCTGAAGTATCAAAGTGCAATAGCCTTTCAGAACTGAGGAAAATAGCAGAAGGTAAAGCTGAATTCAAAGTAGTTGTCCAGGATAGCCTTTCTCCAGTTAAGATTCTGCTTAGTGACATTTTTTCTCGTTTAGTTCTAAAGGATCGAAAAATTAGCGTATTTCTAGCTGCTTCAGAAGAGGAAATTAGCCAATTTTGGTCAGCAATTCTAGCTCTGGATGATACGCTACAGCAGAATCAAAAAGTGAGTCGAGACAAGTTATCCACTGAGCATCCAAATTTGGCTACCTTCATAGAGCATTGTTGTCAAGTAGAGCATTATGTGTTTGAGATTTTAAAGTGTGGTAATAGTAGTTGTTCTATTTGCAAGCCTGTTAATCTTCCAATACATATTTTCACTCAGCTTAAGCACTTACCTCATCCTATTCCGAGTGAAGATGGACATTACTGTCCATTCACTGAACTCTTTGGTACTGATATGTCGGGAATTCATCGTCCTTCTTCGAAAAAAACCAGATCTAAAGGTCTGCCATTTTATGCAAGTGTACAGCATGTAAACAACTATAAGTTAATGGTTCAGTGTGAAAACTGTGACTTGTGGCGTCTCGTTTTTTCGAAGTATAAACTCAAGCCTGAACAAAGACAACAATTAGAACAAATCCTGGCTAACGTGTCATATTCATGTGGATCCAAATTGAATGACCTAGGTTTACCAGAGGAACTTTCCACTGTAGAAATTCGTGATGATACCTGTGGTGACCCAATAGAAAAATTGTACTGCTCGGCGAAATTTTCACCAATTTGCGTTTATTGTGGCACCAACGAGCCATATCGTGTTGAAAACCAATATCCCCAGTGTAATGATTGCACCTCGCGGCCTCCAATTAAGAAATAAATCAGTTTAATTGACTGCATTAAGCATTTATAGTATTGTCGTCAGTGTATTTTTGTTTTTTTTTAGTTAGACCACTAAGTTAAACTTGTTCTTACAACAGCAAAGTGTTTCAGTTTTTCTTTTTGTACTTCTTAAGTTACACGTCACTCTTCTTTTTTCAAAATCACTAGCTCCTCCTCCTCAATTCAGTTTTTTTTTACTGAATAAAAAAATTAATGATGTCTTTTTTTTTCAATTTTTTTTTTATAAATGAAACTTGACTTTTCAATTTTAAAATTTTCTTTACTGAAGACTCAGTCTCAGTAATGAAGCCGAATTTACAATATTGGCTGACTGTCTGCGTCGTGAGCAGAGCGATCTATTGACACTGCCTGTACATGTTGAATATGCCTGCAACTCACCTTTTTACATGAGTACAGTATGTAACTGACACTTCTTGATACTAGATAAACTTGTCAACCTACCCAAGTAAATTTTAAATCATAATATATTTTCTCCTATTCCCTTTCCCTTCCCTCCATATTCCCCTCCCCCCTTCCTTTGTAATACAAATAGTGCAGCCAGCGGTACTTGAAAACTAGCTAAGTGTATAACTTTTGATTTCAGTTGTTTTTTTTTCATGTTTATGCCGTCATAGTTGTAGATTATACACCTTTTCACATTGACTTAACTTACAATATAATTTT
>JAYJLX010054587.1:0-10735 GCA_036873525.1 Chalinula nematifera | reverse complement strand
AGCAGATTACATCAAATGAAGCTGTCTTAACAGGTATATATACAATTATAATAAGCTATAATAATTATTATATATATGTTCCTGTAATAATACATTGTTTGTATAATATTTCCTTATAGTGTCTCCCAATAACAGTGTCACAGTGTCTCCTCGTACTATTACTGTTGATAATGGTTCCAGTGCTACATTTACGTGTAGGGGTCTGGGTAGTGATGATAACTATTTCACATGGCTAAGATCTGATGGTCTTGATCTCGATGCTACCAATTCCTTATTCCAAACACCCTTAAATATTACTAGTGTATTTGCTGACCTCAGCGATCTCATTATCTTCAACGGAACTACGTTTACAGTTGATTACATTAATGCTACGGAAGACGGTGGATCGTACACATGTCTCGTATTCAATGTGGCTGGGTTTGACAGTGGTATAGGTGAGTTATTTGTTAATCCTGTTGTAACCATACCACCGCAAGACATGCTAGTCGAAGCTAGTGATACTGTTACCCTGACTTGCTTTGGTGACTCCTTCAACCGTCCACAATACCAATGGGAATTCATGAACAGAACCACACAACAGTTCGAGACAATAGAGGATGAATCATCCACAGATCTCTTATTCCCTGCGATAGATTATGAGGAATATGGTATGTATCGATGTGTAGTACTGGCTGTGGTAGCAGATGATAGTGGTTCTGACATGACAGTGAATGCAACCTCGCAACCAGCCTTGATAACAGGTGAGGCTAAGACATTTTTTGCATTGAATTATTGTACATATTAGATATTACTAATACATTGTCTTTATGCACGCGTGCCACTTTACACGTGATCTGAACATTAGTTTTTATAACATTGTTCTAATAATTTGTTATTATTTAGTATCTCCCCGTGGCAGTGTCACTATTGACCCTCAAATAGAGAACTCATTCAATGGATCATCAGTCACGTTAACCTGTTCAGCTAGAGGTGGCCCCGATAATACCTTCCAATGGACGTACCTAAGGACTGGAGCTGTAGTATCTACTTTATATCAATATATATTCATTGCTGATATATATACAGGTGGGGAATATCAGTGTACTGTTACTAATGAGGCTGGCAACGAAACTGACAATGCTACAGTCAATGGTTAGTCATACACTCTGTGTAAATTATTAATATTAAATGTCCTTATTTCAGTTGGTCCAATAATAACTGAGGATCCACAGAGTATCAATGTCACTATAATCCAAGAGAATATAATCTTAACCTGTACAGCTATTGGTGTTCCAGAACCGTCCATCATTTGGACCCACAATGGTAGTGTATTGAATGAGGATGGTGATGAAGTAGCCTCTGAAGATGGTCTGACCATAGAGTTATTTGATGAGTCTGTTGGTAGTGTCAGTAGCCGTTTAATTATCAATAGTGCTTTAGCTAACCATACTGGGGAGTATTACTGCAATGCAACGAGCTCGGTTGATTTCTATGATACAGTAATGAGTGATATAGCTCTTGTATTAGTTCAAGGTAACTTAGCTATACATAAACCTTATAAATTGACCTCAGACAAAAATAAAATAGCCTATATAAAGTTAAAAAGATGAAAATTTTTTACTTTTGGAAATTTCTTAATCCATGGTAATTTATTATGTGTTCCATTCTATCTTTCAACAATATAGATATACCTGATACACCTGAGAACCTTACAGCAGTTGAAGTTACTTCACGTAATGTAACGTTAACATGGCAGGAGCCTCACGACAACAATGCCCCAATCCTTAACTATACAGTATTCTACACTGATCCATCATTCCTGATGGGTGGGCGGGAACAAGCTGTATCAACACAGGATGATACAGAAACACTACAGATCACAGGCCTCCATCCAGGGCAGGAGTATAATTTTACTGTAACAGCTACTAATGAAGAAGGTGAAAGTGAAGAGAGTCAGCCATTGACTGTTAGAACATTAGAAGAAGGTATAAAGTAATTTATTAAGGTTTTCAAAACAGTTAAATTAATGATTCCCTTTAATTTAGTACCATCTGGATTTCCCCAAAACCTCAATGCCACTACATTGAACTCCACAGCTATTGAATTATCATGGGAACAGGTTCTTGAGAATGAGGCTAATGGAATAATAACACAGTATAGGATCATTGGAGTACCTAGTGAAGACTTTGCTGATGCTGTTGATATTACAGTGAATGATAGTGCTATATTCAGTGTTATTGCTAGCGGGCTAGAGGAATTTGTTGTATATAATTTCACAATTCGAGCTAGTACTGCAATTGGGTTTGGGCCTAGTTCGCCTGGAGTGACTGCACAGACAGATCAAGATGGTAAGTGAAGTGGGTGCATGCAGCGTTAAATATATTCCCTTTTGTATTATTATCTCAGAACCATCTGGATTCCCCCAAAATCTCACTGCTGTCACGTTAAACTCAACTGCTATTGAAGTATCATGGGATGAAGTCCTTGAAGATGAGGCTAATGGAATAATAACACAGTACAATATAACTGGAGTACCTGATGCTACGTTCGCCAGTGTTGTCAATATGGTTGTTGATGATACAGTGTTTATGGTTGAGTTTGTCAATCTGGAGGAGTTCGTAGTTTATAGTTTTACCATTAGCGCTAGTACTGAGGTAGGGTTTGGACCTAGCGCACCTGAGGTAACAGCTAGAACAGACGAGGATGGTTAGTATAATACATTAGTTAGTATATTTTTATGACATTTTATTATTTATTTCTGTTGCAAAGAACCATCTGGGTTCCCTCGAAATCTCACTGCTGTCACGTTAAACTCAACAGCTATTGAAGTATCATGGGATGAAGTCCTTGAGGATGAGGCTAATGGAATAATAGCTCAGTACAATATAACTGGAGTACCTGATGCTACGTTTGCCAGTGTTGTCAATATGGTTGTTGATGATACAGTGTTTAGGGTCAATTTTACTGATCTGGAGGAATTCGTAGTCTATAGGTTTACCATTAGCGCTAGTACTGAGGTAGGGTTTGGACCTAGTTCACCTGAGGCAACAGCTAGAACAGATGAAGCAGGTAATTTCAGTAATAACATTGTCATATATTTATGTACTATTGTGTATAATGTATTATTATATTATATTAGTTCCGTTTGCTGCTCCTCGTAACTTCACTGTCACCGATATCACTGCCGATACCATATCACTAGAATGGGTTGCACCTGTAGCTCGAGATATTAACGGAATCATTGATAGATACATTATACGATATCAAATAGTAGAACAATTAAGGGAAGATCAGGCTGATATTGATGATGCGATACAAGTGATGAATGTAACCGAAGCACTGTCTACTGTACTGACTGGTCTAGATGACTATACTGTATATAATATATCAATCGCTGCTGTTACTATTGGTGAAGGACCTGTAGCTATATTAACACAGAGAACAGATGAAAATGGTTAGTGAAGGATATTATAATTGATTCCATTGACCAATACCAAATAATATCATTGTATTGTTCTTTTATTATCCCACAGCTCCTGGAGCCCCACCCAGAAACCTTACAGCTACGACTAACTCAACTACAAGTATCATTGTTCGTTGGGTCCCCCCTGTAAAAGACTTGACGAATGGTATCATTGATAGCTATGAGATACGTTATGGACGATACAACAGCACGGAAGATGACATCTTTAGGGATATCACTAATCGTACTGTGGAAGCTGTGGAAGATGTAGAGATGTATGAAGTTGAAATCACAGAATTGGAAGAATTCATTGAGTATGGTTTTCAAGTGAGAGCAGTAACTATTGCTCCGGGTCCTTATTCTAATTTTACTAATGCTACAACTTTCCAAGCACGTAAGTTGCTTCTACTCTGTATACTTTTATATGTTTCTGCTACACTAACCACAGACACTAGCTGGTAGCTAGGCTATTGGTATAATTATGCATGAATTTTGCTGATTCTTTTTTTCCCTACCATCCTTAGCTCCTCGAGTGGCTGTAATAATCGATGCTGCAACAGCTGTTCCTGAAGAAACAAGGGAGGCTACTTCAGTTCGGCTAACTTGGGACCCTATTCCACCTGATGATGCTAATGGTGAACTGACATACAATGTATCCGTTAATGTCAGAGGTCTGAGTGATACTAGTCGCCGTCGTAAACGACAGCTGGAACCCAACTCACAGGTTGCATGTCTATTAGCCGCTAATATAACTTCTGCATTCTCTCAATCAGTACCAGGGGATCAAACCAGCTTGACACTAGATGGAATCGGTATGCTCTATAGTGTATTAGTAGGATTCAATAATAAAAACCCAGCCCTAGCTGCATGTATGTAATTATTATTATTATTATTGATATTTCCCCTTAGCTCCCAATACTCTATATTTCTATACTGTGACTGGTGTTACTGATGCTGGTACTGGGCCAACATCAATGCCTGTTAACTTCTCGACACCTGAGGGAGGTTAGTTAGTATAATTATAATATAATGCTAGTTGCCGTCGTAAACGACAGCTGGAACCCAACACACAGGCTGCATGTGCATGCAGGGAGGCTAGCTAGTATAATTGTAATATAACGCTTAGCCCACATATCGTTGTAGTAATTTTGGTAATTATGTTTATTTCAGTTCCAACTGCTCCACGAGATGTCACACTCACCAATACTAGCTCCACATCACTGCAATTAGAGTGGGTACAGCCAATTTGTGATAATGGAAATCGAACTGGCTATACGGTACAATAGGATGCTGTATATTACACAATTAATAACTTGGTTTATCATTGTAATAGATCATGATAAGACCATTGGATGGCCCTAATCCAGGAGATGATCCTGGTAAACTAAGGGATGGGGATTCAGTACAAACAAATATCAATGTGAATGCTGAGAGTCAGGATTTCACTGGGCTCTCTCCCAATTCTGCATATGAAGTCATCATTGGTGCACGGACTAGAACAGGGATCGGTATTAATGTTACAATTAATCAAACAACAACCGAAGATGGTTAGCCAATTAATTTTGCTTGTATAAATCTATTTTGATGATTTATAATTATATTCTCCATAGCTCCTGAAGCTGTTAATGAATTGGCTGTCAATAATGAAACATCAATACGTGATCTGTTTGTCTCGTGGCTGTCTCCGTCTAGTCGTAACGGATCCTTTAACATCTCATTGACATACACAGCAACTCAAGTATTCATATACAGTAATCGGGTTCAAAATGCTAGTGGAGATATGAATATATTTGGAGCCGAAACAGAGAATGAAACGGTCAACATAACATTACCCCAGGTGCTACCCTATGCCCTTTATACGGTTAGGGTTACAGCATTCAACAGACTGTTTGGAATGTCGCTATCAAGGGAATCAGTGATAATGTCAGCTATATCACAGCCTATTGGTAAGCTAGACTAAAGTCCGTTCATTGAATTGAGGATTTGCTCATTAGATATTCATCTAAGATTCATTAATTATAGCTATACATCGCCCACGCACATCCTAATGAGTACATTATGAATGATAATTATTGCACAGTAATTGCCAATGAATATTAATTAGCATGTCCTCAACTCAACGTAAACGTACATTATATTGTATCAGCATACATGTAATAAGGATTATCGCTCTCTTGTAATATTATTCCCTCCATAGCATCTAGTGCTGTAGTAAACGTGTCTGCCGTAGGAACCACTGCAACTTCTGTTCTAGTCCAATGGGAACCTCCCCTAAACCCTAATGGCCCCATCAATTATTATAGAATATGCATAAATGGAACAACACGATGTAACGATACAGCTCCAAATGTCACTAGCTACAGTCTGACAAATCTACCAGTCAATTCTTTACATGCCATTACTATACAACCAGTTACAGTGACTTTTAATGGAGTAACATTGATGGGTGATATATCAGGAGAGGTGCGTGCTGACACAAACACACTATCGAATGTTACAGGACCAGATGGCACTACACGAAGGACTACCGATTCACTAAGGGTTACTTTGCCCAGTTACACTGCTTTTGGTGGAGATGTTGTGTGAGTAGGGTTGTATTGTTTATTATACAAGCCAATGTATTGTATCTTGTGTATGTGTGTGTGTGTATGAATGTGTGTGCGTATGTGTGTGTATGTGCGTGTATGTATGTATGTGTGTGTGTATAATGTGTGTGCATACGTGTGTGTATGTACGTGTGTATGTACGTGTGTGTATCACAACAGATGCCATACAAATACAGTTGTGTAAACTAATAACAATTTTAAAGTGAATTTCATTCTTTCTATAGTTTCTATGGAGTGATTGTTACAAATCGTGGAGGGTGTGGATCTGTTACTGATTATGGTGAAGCCTATCCTGATCCTATGCCTATTGGTGATGGTAATAATGAAGATTACTACATAGCAGCAGGTTGGGCCGACACTAGCATGATACCATCAGAGTTCACAGCAGGTGGAGGGGGTGAAACTACTGCCTTTAATCCTAAAACAGGACGGGAGGAGACCTACACTAACCCAAGCCTTGATAGGGAGTCAGGATACTGTATTGTGGCATTCGTGTATCTAGCATCAGGAGTCCCTAATGTGAGTATAGTGTGATTTTCTGAATGGTAAAAAATTGCACATGTTTAACTCCACAGCGTAATTTTGTATACATGGCAAGTTCCATCACACCCCTGCATTTTTTGTATTAATTAAATTTTGCACAACTTTATTGTTGCAGACATTTCCAGCTATACAGTAGTGTAATACTTACTATAGTATAATACTATGATTGCATGTGTTGCAAGTATATAATATATAGTAATTGCATATAGTGAGTCTAATATTTGTTCTCACCATCTTAATTTCCTCCATATATATAGGAGCCTATCGTACGATATGTACCCCTGGCAACAGCTGAAACACGTATGTTACCTGCTTACAATTTAGGGCTGACGTAGCTAATAATATTGACATTAATTCTATAGGTCTGGGTTACAATAGAGGGGCTCTGGGTTTCTTTATGGCTTTACTCATCTTGATCCTGATAATAGCACCTATTGTTATAGTGGTTGTAATCCTACACAAGAAATACGGGTAAGCATAGCATATAGTCTACTACTGTAGTGTGCTATAGGAATAATCACCTCATGTTGTTGTTATTATAGGATCTTCAATAAATCTGCTATGTATTCTATGGTACCTAAGAGAAAGAAGTCTGAAGCAGCTGAAGCTATTAATGGAAATAGCACTGGTCCAGCAGGCACTGACCTAGTTATAATTAATAAGAAACCAGTAGAAGGTATAACCAACCTGATGCATAGCAAATAAATTATAGTATTCGAGTACATTTCACTTAATTTAAAATTAATTTCCTAAAGCTAAATTATTTTGTGAATGGCGTATATCTAGACACTCCTACCAACAAAATTTTTATAATGCATGTATAAGTATTTACATAAGAATCGGAAAAAAAAAATCAGCCATAGTTACTGACACACAGCCAATAGAAACCAATCTTTCTTTATCGCTTGTTTTTTTTTTTTTGTTTCATTATTTTTATTATTATTCTTTAACAGATAGTGAAGAAACAAGATTTGTTGACCCTTGTAAGTATATATTACTAATGGTAGCAATCGAATCATAATTACTTCTCGGTAAAATTTTAATTTTGAATGGATTTGTCTTCTTTATGTTTAGCGTCATCCAAGGAACCCATACATGTAAAGGATTTCCCAGCTCATGTCGCCAACATGCATTCAAACGATGATTACCTGTTCTCAGTGGAATACCCGGTAACCATTACAAGATTGTTAAATGTATTAATTAACTAACTAACCCTTGTCTTGTGTATTATAGACAGTAGAGCCAAGACACGCCCCCACAACCGAGGCGACACACCACCCTGATAATGCTGTCAAGAACAGATACGCCAATATCACAGCTTGTAAGATATTATAATACTATCAATTCAATACATAGTTTGATATGTACGCATTACTACAATTTATATGCTGATTATAAATTCTTGGAGTATATCGATCAATACATAGTATACAGTACATGTATATTACTGTCAATTATTACTATAGATGTATATATACTATAATTAATACATGTATAATGTGCATTACTATAGATGACCACTCCCGTGTTCGTCTTCAGGAGATACCTAATGTTCCCGGATCCGATTATATTAATGCTTGTTTCATTGATGTAAGAGATCATAGCACTATACAGCCTAGCAACATACTGTAACCTACCATGTATAACTATTATTATTATGAATAGGGTTACAAGGCTCCCAATACATATATCGCATCTCAAGGCCCCGTTCCACATTCAGTAGTAGACTTCTGGCGTATGGTATGGGAACAGAACACGGCCACTATCGTCATGTTGACCAACCTTGAAGAGAAAGGAAGGGTCAGTAGTATACAGTGTGTATGTATAGGTTATACATGTGTTACTATCTGTGTTATTGTTATTGCAATATAGGTTAAGTGTAGTATGTACTGGCCTCCACCCAATAAACGTGTTCAAGTCCACGGATTAATTCGAGTTCAATTACAAGAGGAGCTTCATCTGTCTGACCACACCATTCGTACCCTATCACTACAGAAGGAGAAAGGAGATGAGAGGATCGTTAAACAGTTCCATTATACAGCTTGGCCAGATTTCGGTGTCCCTGAGCATCCTACTCCATTACTGAGATTCATCAGGAAGGTAGAGTCTGGTAATCCTGCTAATGCTGGACCAATGATAGTCCACTGCAGGTACAAAGACACAAACACACGGACACTATGAGCCATATACCAGTATTATACAATACATAGTTATACTAGATAACATGTGGCTGCTGTGTTACAATATGTTAACCATTATAGCCTATATACCTAATGTATTATACATGTTTGTTTCGTATTTAGTGCTGGTGTTGGGCGTACCGGTACATTCGTGACCATTTCGACTCAAATCAAGCGGATAAAGGACGTGGAAACCATAAATGTGTTTAATTTTGTTCAGAGCATGAGGTATCGAAGGTGCTTCATGGTTCAAACAGAGGTATATAATAAAATAACTAGTAATAGCCAGTTTCTATTAACATTATATGCTCATATACTGTATGTCTGTGTATATTGATAGGCCCAGTATATATTTATACATGATGCGTTATTGGAAGTAATTGAATGTGGTGAAACAGAGGTCTCAGCACGTGAACTCAAGGATAAGTATCGGTTAGTGTTTGACTCATTAATAGTTGCTACCAAATGATGGTCAATTGCTATATTTCATTCCCTCTCTTGTACAATAGCAAACTAAGTACATTCAATGATACAGAGGGATTGATGAATATTGAAATAGAGTACGAACGTATTCAGGAGACCATACACACCGAACCCATCAGATACGCTGGAACACTACAGCACAACAGACAGAAGAATCGCTTCCATAATGTTATACCATGTAAGAGTTTAAACACATGATGATAATTATATAAATATATAAATGTGTATGTATTAGCATAATTGGGTTGAAGATAATAGTGTTGATTACTTATTAAAGTATATAATTTATATATTGTAATTTAAACTTCTATAGTTGATAAAACGCGCTGCAGGCTCAGTGCTGTTCCTGGTGTTGATGGATCCGATTACGTGAACGCTAACTTTATCGAGGTTAGTATATTATCTCCCACCTCCCCTGCCCCTGGCCCCCTCCCTAGCATAGTGCAATATTACTGGATTAATTATTTGGTTAATAGGGCTATCTAAAGGGAAAGGCCTTTGTGGCTACCCAAGGTCCATTACCGGACACATCAGAGGATTTCTGGAGAATGGTGTGGGAATACAAGTCATCCACTATCATAATGCTTGCCAAAGAAAGAGAAGGAACTAAGGTATGTACTGTAGTAATAGAGGGAGTAAATTTTAATGATATCAGTTGGAATTCACTATGTACTACAGTAAGATGGGGGAATGCATATACATGTAGTAATAAAGGTATTGATATCAGTTGGAACTAAGTTTATACTGTAGTAAAATGGGAGTATACCATTTGGAATAATACTATATTAATTAATTTGTTTGTTGAATAGGTTATGTGCCATCGTTACTGGCCCGATGAGACCACAGGTTCTGAAATGCACGGTCACTTTGAGATCAGTCTGGTCAGCGTCAGAGAATATCCCGATTACATACTTAGAGAAATAAAGATCGTTGACACTAGGGTATGTTCAAACATACGCCATCATAAAGATTACGTTAATTATAAAATGGATATACTTGTTTCTCTTTAGGATCAGGAAGGGAGCAGTCAACATATCATCAAACAGTTCCACTACACAGGATGGCCGGCTGAAGGTGTGCCTACGTCCGCTATTGGATTGTTGGATATCAGAGAACAAGTTGAAAAGTGGCAGAGAAACTCTGGAGATAGACCCATTATAGCACACTGCAGGTCAGCTAATGCATGCTATATAGTGAGCTGAGTATTTACTCATTATCTACGATACATTAATTATGCCTATTATACCGCCCACACATGTTATTACTAATAATTATTATACTATTATTAATATTAACGAATACTAATGAGCGAATCCTCAATTGAACGTGAACGTAATACATTGTATAATTAATGTATAATATTTCTTTACATATAATAGTGGTGGGTGTGGTCGTACTGGTTCATATATCTCTATGTGCCTGTTGATTGATCGTCTAAAGACGGAGGGTGTTATTGATGTATTCCAGACAGTAAGAGGGCT